>JAMKCH010041512.1:0-57781 GCA_023653785.1 Ophioderma brevispina
TACATGATCAAATCTAATGAACGTGAGCCGGCAATCGTGCGGTCCGGCATTGGGCAACCGAGGATGAAAAAGAATTTCTCCATATATCCGTGCTTTGGTCATGTGATCCCGAAACCATGATATGTTTTTTTACTCGCAAAAGAAGCCTGGTGTAGGTGTCATCCAGTCTATCCGTAGCTCTTTCTTCATGTTCCACAGGTCTCATATCCATATAACATGATACTCTCTTGTGCACCACATGTCAGATCGACTGTTAGAGCTAGATCATCTGCGTAGTCAAGGGCTTTGAGAAGCTGACTTTAGTGACGTTTAGAACGTCTTTGTGTTATCTAGTGTTGTTTATGTTTTGATACAATGTCACCGTGAATTTTTCTTCACGCAACTCGTCCTTACTAGATAGTCAACAATAACAACAACTACACTTGCTCCTGGTCTTCCAGTTCTATTTGTCCATATAGGCCAAGAACTTTAGTTTTAACGTGGAAATTTCTGGGAACAAGCGAAAATGTCAGGATTGGTGCAGAAATGTGTCTAGCATAACATACTAAAAGTCCCCTAAAATCCTCTTTGTGCTTGTTTCAGAAATAGGGGGAAAAGTTTGTACAGGGTAAAATTACCAAATATTAGAATTGTCCTTAAATGTGTTCCAACATTTTTGTCTCCAATTGAGACCTCCATGCTACGAGAACCTACTTTTTGTATTGATCTTGGCATAACAAACAATATTTGTAGGACCGATTCATCTTTTAAAAAAGTGATCATTTTTTCATTTAAAATGGGTACTTGGCGGCCATTTTGTTTTCCCCTAAATATCTCAAACGCTCAATGCTGATGGACTGTCAGCAGGTTGATTTTTCAACTAGATGGTCTAAAGCATGACTCTGTTGAGGAAAAAACTATAGTAAGTTAGAGCAAAAATCGGGAAATGGGGTCCGGACTAATTTGTTTAGGGCGCTTGGTCCCTTGCTACACAATTCTTTATCTTACATTTTACTTGACCTTTGAACTGTTTACTCCAATGTTAATTTGATTAAAACTTATATACTCGAAGTCCTGATCAATTGTCTTGAAAGAATGAACTCTTTCCAGCGCACTTCGATATAAGTGATATGAACATTTTCCCTCAACTACAGTGGGAAAAGTTTGATTGCCATGATAAAATGAAAGCTTCGCCAGGTGCAAAAGTGCATGAAGCTGGCAGCGCCGCTCCGAGGAAATTGTTGAAGTCTTGTAGGTATCTATGTGATTAATTCATGTTTGCTCCTGAGGAAGAACAATTTTTTTTGCAGCTCCCTACGCTTCGCGCGGAAGGGGGATACCACCCTCCCCCACCCACCCCGCGAACGCTACGCGGCGCGTGACTGCTACGCAGCCGTTACATCCAAGCAAATTTCACTTTAGCTTGGACCCCCCCCCCCTCCTCATCTGGATCCGCCCCTGTTTTACAATATGGCCAATGTGTTTGACATACAGCGACAGGCATCCCTGAAACACATGACCTTCATTCACCCAGTTTCCTGCATATTTTGAATTGACCAGGTAGCTATGGTTGTTTCAATGCTCCCATTCAGTGTAAAATGTGGTTAAAACAAAGTTCCAGTTGAGTCTAGAAGTATAATTTAACATTCCTAAAACATTAGTCGTTACACTTAATCATTTTTGTCCTTGAAAATTCATTTACATACATCTCTATTAAACAAAGCAATTTTTCGGGAAAGTACCCAATCATATAAAACAAATAAACACGTTCAGTTTACAATAGACTCCTTTCCAATTTGAGAAGCAGTGATTTTCTATAGCTTGCACCCGTCAAAAAATACGCAGAAACATAAGTGAACTCTACCACAGAATTCATAACCCCATGAGCTAGTAACATCTCATTCCCTTGGCAAGTTCAGTACCTTCCATCACCAGTGGGACTTTATAAAATACCCCCTTGGTTTTTGGGTAATGATATATGATACCCAGATTACCCGAGGTTCTTTTTATATCAATGTTTGTACAAGTACAACCCACTGACTGGCCCTTGGTGGATGAGTATATTGTAATTCAAGTGACCACATTCCTTCTTGAAATCGACTATAAACACATTTACGACGTGAAAAGAATTGCCCCACGTGGATGATGTTACAACTCATTGGGCTTTATTCGGTATATTGAATACATGGCTGGTATTTTTAAAACTTGGGTGGGTTTTTAACGTTGCCAACGTTTTTATGGTAATTTATGATATACAGGATACAATTCCTAAACAACCTAAAACAGGTTCTGTAGGTGTTCAAAATCTATTGCAATTGAAGACGCCCGCCAAGTGTTTATTTTTAAAACACCTCTAGAATGCATTTCCAACACATCCGAGGATTGGTACATTTTTGTGACCCCACTTGTCCTGCTCCCAGTTGAATTGATGCAGCCTTGACGGAATAAAGTACAGTATCACTACGTGCACTTTATTCCGTCAGCTGCTGAATTCTACTGGAGCAGGCAAAGTGGGTGCCGTAAATGTACCACCCACATCCGGACACTTCAATGCTCTCCATTTTTGCCGTGTTAGAGGCGTGATTCAGAGTTTATATGGATGCTTTATGCTTTTTTTTTTAAGAAAACTCATGAGAGATATGTATTTGATCACTAGAAACCCTTATTTTGGCATTTCTCTGTAATCGACAGTTTTTATATTCAAGCATGGCAGCCAATTAGCCGGCCTTTAAAGATAATTAAGCCACTATCAGCGATTTTTTTTTCCAAATTAGATTTGTCCAATTTTGATTTTAATTTGAGAGTTTTGCACCAAATGACCAATGCTATGAATCGAAAGCTGCATTGAATTTGTTAAATTGGTTTACATGAGAACTTGTATTTACTCTTTAGAAATTTGTTTTTTCTCGAATTTAGTATTACAGCGCCCCAATTTGGACACATCGTCACACACAAGTTTTACAAGGTCGTCGTGGAGAAAGCCCGTTAGTATGACTGCAACAATCTTAAACAATAAACACGAACTCCTAACTACAGTGACCAAACTGCCGGCCCAAAACTGTGGACAAAAAGATAGTAAACGCTGGGATTGTTCAGAGATGATGTAAACGCATAATTACGAAGGCTATAGCGACGGTGCGGCGTGTGAGATGGCAATCAATCCCCGGGCAATCATCAATTTCAATGCATGCTTAAGCCTTAGGATAGCTTGGACATGCCTGCGAAGCCCCGGGCTACGAAGCTAAGTTCATAGGATATCGCGGGGTTTTCCGACGCAAAAACCTGTCGGGGAAAAAAGTTTAAAATACCTTCCCTTACCGACGCTCCTATTGGTATATTCAGATTCCCTGAGTGTTTTATTCCGAATAAATAGATATAGGAACAAACAAAAGAAAGGCAATATGATGTAATTATGAACACAGTTTTTCTGCAAGTATTCGCTGTAGAATTTAATAAGAGGCCATTTTAGTGGTACTTCATTGCCTTCAATTTTCTTTATTTTGCGCCAGTTATTGATGCCAACATCCTCGTTAATACACTCACATAACTGCCCAACCCGCAACCGTTCAAATAATATTAGTGACTTTGGTATGATTGTGTATGTCAAGGTGAGTAAATGCCAGTTTTTAAAAATGCGTTATGGCCCCTCTTAACCACAACCCAATAATGGAGGTCTCGTCAGAGCACCTCGGAACTCCGCCTTAGTGCTGTGCCAATTCCACTCGATGTGTTTCTCGCTTGCTTGCCAGGGGTTAGACACGATCTGCTCGATTTGGCAGTAGGGATTTCCAAACGGTAATTTGGGGAACTGCTACGTGCATTTACTATGGCAGTCTCGGTCCCAGTGACATTAAAAAATCATCTCTTAAACCTTTGTTCAAAAGATCTTAGTAATATCATGATAAATTAAGAAAAAAATATTGGCTTCAAAATCCGTCGGGGTTAGTGGATTAACCCCGCTGCAAAATAGTGTAATTTCCAATAACGGTCATTTAGATTTAAATATTCGTGACCAGGCCTATTCTTTAGTCAAGTCTGTATGTAACACAGGGGGCCGGCCAAGATAGCGTAGTTTTTGCCGTTCCCATAGGTTTAGCACGTAATCACGAAAACTTGCACAAATATCTAAGGTCGAAAATATGTTTAATATCAATATTTTTCCACTCAAAATCCGTTGGAGTTGAAGAATCAACTCCAGTGTAAGTATTTATTTTGTATGAATAACGGTACAAACGGGATCCATTTTGAACGAGGCTGGTTTGACCTCACGTTCAATCGCAGGGTCACCGCTATTTATAGCTGCGAAGATCATTTCATATAGGCACAACCGTTGGAAGGATCGTTGACCTGCATGTAGCAATCCTCTCATGTCCGGTCTTTAAAAACGATTTGATGATAGTTTTGCAGCACAATTATGCACCACCGACTAAAGCAAGGCAATTTAGATCGGTGGCGGCTCCGTACGGGAATTCCCACTGACCACTCACTGATCTATTTATAAACGCGCACACAGTGACTTCAAATTTCGGTCACTGTTCAGGCTCGTCCAATGACTCGTTCGGCAGTTTGCGCTATTCGATATGCGTAAGAGCGCCCTCCTACCTTTTTTTTTTTTTTTTTACAGTCTTGAAAAAAGACGAGCAACGGAAGTTGATGCGTTTTGGCGATTTGTGTTGCTGTTAGGTTGGCATGTCCTACCCCCCCCCCTTGGCTGGCATGCCAGAGGTAACTCATCTCATATCAACTGAACTTGCAAGCAAGTGTACTGCCAGCAAGGCGAGGACTAGAGTACCATGTTTTACCGCAAGCATGAACGAACTACAAATGAGTGTCTGGCTAGGCTTAGTAAGGCCCAGATGCTAAAATTCCGTTTCCCGCTTGTCTGTGTGTGTGTGGGGGGGGGGGGGGTGGTATCCTCACATGGAGGTTAATAGGTATATCGATCATGACTCCAGTCAGAATTTTTTCCATGACACAAATCTTTAGACCAATGGGTAGTATTTTCATGAGAAGAAACCTACTGCCTTAGACATGGGTTCCATTTTCCCAAAACTGTCTTGAAACATTGGTTAAGGGTTGAAACATGAGATTTCACATAGCAGGTGTCCCTAAAATTGGAAGTACTGATTTTTGCCCTGATGAAAAGTTGCCCATCAAAAAATATCCAATCTGAAAGTGATTAAGCTGTGAAAAATGTTTCTTTGGTACAAAAATTGTGAAATTTCTAATTTCATTATTTTTTTTATTTTTTTTATAATAGGTTTTTTTATTGAAATATAAGCAAATCAAAATGGTTTATGCCTTGGTCTAATCCCATTTGAGCTAATAGCCATTTGGTCTTACTTCAAATGGTCCAAACCCAGAGTGTCTCAATACTTCATATGTTTACTTAACCATTTAAAGTCTAACATCCATTTAGTCTAACAACCCAAATGTCTAATAGCCATTTGATCTGAAGCGCAGTTGGTCTCATCCCATTTGGTCTACTACCATTTGGTTAATAATCACAAACACATTTGCTACCCATTCCATTTGGTCTAATATCCATTTGTCAATATATTTTTGGTGAATATCATTTGTCTATAACTAATTTGTCTAATACCCATTTGTTTTGTCTAATATCCTTCTGGTCTAATATCCATTTGGTCTAATATCCATTATGTCGAATGTCAACCTGGTTCAATCTATTTGGTAATTTGGACCAGATTGACATTAGACCAAATTGATTATATTGACCAAACGGGGTATTAGACCAAATGTGTACTAGCCAAATGGTATTAGACCAGATGGATATTAGACCAGATGGATATTAGACAAAATGGATATTTACACCAATTGACATAAGACATAGACCAAATCAGTTATAGAGGATTGGATATTAGACGATTAGATTTAGACCAGATGAAGGAGACTACATGGCTGTCTTAGACTAAATGGTATTAGCTTAAATGGTATTAGGACTAAATGGTAATTAGTACTAATTGTTAGTTAGCCAGAATGGCCATTAGCACCAAGTGGAATTAGACCAAATGGCAACTCACCATCAAAATGCACCATTTTCTCTCTTTAAGACTTTCTTTTGCCAGGCACAAGGTAAGAAATCTATGAGTGTCTAATATTGGCTGCCTCAAAATCTCTTGTCTTGCACTTTTAAACACAGGAGAATGAAAGTTAGATTTGGTCTGGAATTTTTCAAATGGCATGAGCGTTATTTCATTATTGATTTATTTATGATTTTCATTGGTCGACGTGCGAAGTCCATGGTTTTCCAGAGCTGAAAGGATTCAATCACAGCAACAAGACCAGCGGAATAAAAAGGTCATGTTCAGAGTCGGGGGATGCATGTACTTTATATGTTATTGCGTAATTGTGCTCTTACAGCTGATGATTGGAAACTTGAGTTTATGATAAAGAGCATTTTTCCATGCAATAATGGAAATTGTTTTGAATGAAAAATTTCACGGCAGGTTTTGGAGCATGCGGGCTGGGGACGCAAAATAAACTTTCATTCCCTGGCCTAAAATGTCAAACTTTTCTCCGGTTGAATTGGAGCCTCAGAAAATTTTTGAAAAATGGTATTCTTAAAAAGTGTACCTTTCTCTACCAAAGACCCTTAGAAAGGGGCCAACTCCTCATTGCACTCCTGAACCAAACCAAATCATCTGATACCCCCCCCCCCCCCGACCGATTATGAAAAGTAATTCATGATCAAAATATTGGATCAAATACCCAATATAAGTGAGAATAGATCCAAGTATCAGTGGTCGCATTAAAAAAAGGGACAAGAAACATGCATGCCAGGGACTCTGTGTAAAAAGCGAAGCAGCCAGTGGTGAAAGTGGAACATGTAAAAAGCAAAAGTGGTAAAGTGAGTATTGTTTAATAAAGGGTGCGCAAGTGTGGTAAATGGTATAAACTTGTGTTAAATGCGTTTGTAATGGTCGTCAGTGTACGCAAGGGTGGCAGGAACACTTGCTCATGAGAAAGTGTTGCTTGTGCGTGCTTGCATTTGTAAGTTTAGGTTATCGGGATGTGGCAGTAATGTGCAGTTGTGTTTAGGAGTAAACACTTTGAATTTGTTTATGGGGAGCATTTTGGGATACAAATGCGTGTGGAGAAGTGTTTGCAAGTTAGTTCTGGCCATATGATCCCACAAAAATCTCTTGATTTCATGATTTAGAACCTTCGTTTATTCACGTTTCACTAGACATCCTGAGAAAAGATAATTTAAAAAAAATTTAATTGCTCTTGAATTTGCACTTGTGTGTTATGAGAATCCTTTTTTTTCCCATGGTTCCATAGGTCAACTTATGTAATTACTTCATGCTAAGTGCAAGGGAAAAACACATAAAAAAACTTTTACTCCCAATTTAGCCCACAAGGTGCGGTTCTTAATTTTTTTGCATGATCATGAAATGTCTTGGGTTACCAAAAGGCTTGAACACTTTTTAGGCCAATGAAAGGCAATGTTACTGTTTCCCGTAACAATTTTTGCAAATTCAAATGAGGCAACTCTTTCAATTTTTCATTATTCAGTTGCGGAATTTGATAAACAGCAATTTCACAAACCTTCAGGGCAAGGCTTTGAATACCCAGGTGCCACATGCAACAGGTGCATGTAGCGTGCTCTCTGTGCATGAAAAATTTTGTATCCTACATGCAGTGTGCATATTAAATTTAAACTGTGTGAATTCATAAATATGCATTTTAGCTTATTCATAGAAAGTCATGAATATGCTGAAATGATAAAAGTTGAGCCAACTGTCAATAGTCTAAACCTTCCAGAGTCTGATATGAATAAAGGACTACGCAGTAGCACCAATCAATGGTTATCAGGCAACTGTACATGTACTTTACATTGTGCATGTTTTTGATGAAGTTCATGCACCGGTGCATGTAATTCTAAATTGTAATTCGAAACATCGCTTCAGCGTGCTATAAAGTAAATATGTGTCAAAAAACGCCACATACATTTAAAAATGGTTTTGCAACTGTTCTTTGTTTAACAAATCTACTTAAAACCACATTTCCACAAGATGGATCACTAAGAAGAAGAAACCTTGATATTTTCTTTAAAATACAAAATAAAGAACTTTTTTTAGAGATGTCAGCATCTTCAAATGTGGGCAGAAAATCAAACGCAGGCGGAGTTACGGGAAAACATAACATCGCTTTCATAGCCGTAAACTAAGTAATACCATGTTTAGTACAGTAAGGCACATTGCAGGCATTGGGGGATTTGATTCAAACACCTCTGGGGTAACCAATGGTGCGTATGTGTTTCGTGTGTGCAACTTGTTGACAAATTCATAGTAAGGGTACGTCACCAACACAAGTGCAATTTGCAAGTGTTTACCAGCATGCCCATGAAGTTCATGCAAGTACGCACTCACTTTATTAAAGTGTTGATTGCGGGTACGCAGCGCTTTTGTGTGTCGAGTATACTCACGGATACACATGTGACTTTACAAGAGGTTGGGGTTTTGCCAAAAACACAGATGCAATTGTGTAGCCATAAACATTTGCACGGCTTATTATTTTTTGTTCATACTTTTGTTGTTTTTTTTTTCAAGTTGGCACCCACAAACATTTGCAGCCTGAAAATCATTGGCGGCGGCACTTTTTCCACCCCCCCCCCCCCCCACCAAAATTCTTCAGAGGACTTGAATGTGCTTTCATACTCATGGCAATACAGTGCAGTTGAAAAAATGGATGAAAACCCATCTCTGACTCAATGCAGCAGCAATACAGTTCTAATTGCAATTGTGTGAGTTGGATATTTCAGTTGCACTGATTGTATTGTAGTGAAGTACGACGTAGACCTTTATTGGTGTTCATGAGTCTTTTTGGGTGGTGGTTTATAACAGTAGCTAGCACAAATAAAAGAAGAGGGTAAAAAAACCTAACACGATTATCCATGGCAATGAGCACATAAGATGACAATCATATTCTGTTCACAACCTATTTTATTCATTTGCTGACACCACAAGTTCCATGCAAAACTTCAAACAACAATCAAACAATGTGAGGTAAAATTCTATGGAAAAATAGTTGGCAACACTCACCACAATTTGATACAGCTCACCCAGGCCAGAGTTAAGAGCCCACAAGCCCCTGTTTCACTCCATTGGAAGCCCCAACCTTCCACTTCAACTGCCCCTTCTTGACCCATCAATCAATGTGGGGAATGGCAAGACTGTGATGATGATACCCCTTCACATGGTTGGGGGAGAACGGGCACATTTTTGTCCAAATGTTTCAAAAGGTGTCCCATCCAACACATTATTTCCAAGATTGTAGATGCAGTGCACAATAACCGCTGCTTTTTTTTTTTGGTTTTTGTTTTTGTTTTTTTTGTGGGGCAGATATTAATTTTTTATTAGTACAGTAAGGCCTATTGTTGTTTTCACTCTAATGGTCATATGCAGACGAAAATCACTACTTCACAGGGGAAAGGGGGAGTGGGCAACTTACTCCTACACAAAAATCACTACATTTAAACAGAAAATATAGATAAGCTTCACAAAAAATATCTCTTGCACGTTAAAAAACTCCTAAATAGTGCTGTTGTTTGTTTATTTGGCAAATTAATGCTAGTAAATTACCCTGACCACACTTTCCATTAATTGCTTACCAGAGTCTGATTTGGAAACATGCTACCCCATGGTGATACAGTTATGGTAAAATAAATGCTGCCTTTAATTTTTTTTTTTTATGTAAATTTTTTGTTGACCAGAATACATTTAAATGTATGCAATGTGAAATAATGTTGCCTAAACTGATTTAAAAATTGAGGTTTACTTTACTACTAATACCAAAGGAGAATGTCTGAGTTTTCATCTCAATACCCATCTGTAAAGGTTTTTTATGCAGGACTTTTTAAATGCTGTTTCGATAACCCTAGAACACTGTGAAAAATAGGAACTTTTGCCAACCAACCATCTTTCAGCACTAAGAGATCACAGGGTATAAGAGGAAAATAGTTTTCTTCAGTGGCTAATATTGTTGATCACTTCAGTAAAAATCTTTGGAAAGTCCTGGGGATGTGATTCTTATTTGAGAGGGGCCATAGACCTTTTAAGGGGTCAGTGGGGGTGATCTAAGTACAATTTTTTAAAAGGCAAGAAATCTTTAATCACCCTTAAGCATAACCAAACCTGTGAGTGGGGTTTTCACAAAGCTGAAAAACAAGCTGAAATACCGCATAAAGCTGGCACAAGTACAACAAATGAAGAAAAAGTTAAAATTTTAACTTTTTCAAAGCATATAAAAGCTGAAATCACTAAACAAAGCTGAACACTCACACCCATGCACAGACAAGCGTGTGTATTTTGTTTCTTTCAGTAAAGCACATGCTTTTGTAAAAAATACTTACAGATTTTACTGTCTGTGTTGTTTTCAGGTTTAATGTCACCCAAAGCCAAGAATGAGCATAAAAAGTGAAAAAAACAAAAAACAATCAAGTTTGCAAGTATTTTATTGGAGTTTACACTAGTTTCTAGTAGTTATGACACACATTTTTAGTTGGACAAAGAGTAATTGAAACACTTGTTTTGGGTCATTTTTTTTAACCAGGCCCCCGACAAGTGCTTGTTGCACAGTCCCTAAAGTTCCGGACTTGATTTTCATATGTTGTCACTGTGACCTGCACTATTTTTTTAATGTTTTTATAATGGGGACTAAAAACCCTATTTTGCCTACCAAAACAAGAGATGCAAAGGAAGGCAAGGTATTGAGACACACAAATTGGCACATGCTGATTAAGGCTAATTTTGGAGTCTTTGTGAGCAGTCATTACATGGAAGGATGACAAGAATTCAACTTATTTTTCAAACTTCGCAGTTCCCTTGGCTTGCATTCAAATATATCTAGCGTAAATAATGACTCCTCCAGAAAAGGAAAACAACAAAACAACCCAACTATTGTCCTCACAGCTTTCAGGGCCACAATACATGCCGGGGTGTTTACAGTCCAAAACAAAACAATTTTAGAAACAATTATTATCATCTGAACCACTGACAAAGTATGTGTGTAAAACTTGCAAAATAGATTTATTTTACTCTAGAGGAGAAGAAATTTCTACTTTGGTTTCCAAGGCAGGAGGACATTATAAAACAGTGGCCTATGGGCACTGTTATACAAACATACCAAATACAATTAGAGTCAAATGAAATTAGTGGGGGAGTCAATGATATTTACTGAACCATAAACTAGTCTTGCACTAATCATGGCTAAACTCTTTCCCATTACGATTGCTTTAAGGCATATAAACTCACCTCACACGATACAAGGAAGGTTGATTGCAATGGCTGCCTCCTGTGTGCTGGCATTTATTGAGATAACTCTCAATCCTTGACTTAATTGGCTCGTGAAATGATTTTATAGGTCACCTCAAAATTCAAAAACACATTTCAAGAGCCACTGATACCAAAAAAAAAAAAAAGAGCTTGGCAAAAAGTATGTTTGTTTTTTTCGTAATTCAGACAAGGGCCTTTTGCATTCACATGACAAAATATGGATTGTTTTACAATTACCTGATGACATTTGTACCAGTAATCTATGGGGAGTTGTGTGATACATGCATTATACCTAAGTTCACACATATACAGCGGGATTCAAAATGAAATTTAGGAATTAAGATTATGTTGCTATTAACTGTTTACTATCAAAGCATAGAAATTACATGTTGTTAATCGGAAAGTGGGAGCAACTTTAGATCATTTCCAATAATTTATTTATGTTTTCCCTTATACGTGCCACACATTTTAACGATACTTGCATGCATGCTATATTGGGTAGTGTCCCACATGTTATCCTCAAAAGTGGAACCAAAGGTCATTCAGAGGTCATTTAAAGATCATGGCCCAAATATGGTCAGATTTACCAAATTGGGGTAAAGTTTAATATAGAAGTCCAATGACTGTGATGGATTAGGTTCCTAATGATGATGTGCTTGGGTCACTCCCCTACCTAGGATGGTTAGGACTCTTTCACAACCTAAAACGATTCAAGAATTATGTTCTGTTTACAAAAGAGGTCATGTGAGACCCCATTATAAGAATATGCAGGATGGTAGTTTGGCATTCCTCACTCCAATTTAATTCAAAATCCTATTTGGAGGAGCTTCAAAAAAGAGCTTGCAAAATAATTCTGGGCAAAAACTATATGATGGGTATACTGCTCTTGATCTTGCCAATTGGACTCTCTAGCTGGATAGGAGGACAGATCATTGTCAGAAGGTAGCCGAGGGCTCTCTCGTTCCAATCGTTTACAAAAGCTTCTCATCCCTACCATGTTGCAGAGTCATGGCAGGGTCCTTCGCAATCCAATCAAATATACAGCTCTATGCTAAGGACCTGATCGTTTTAAAAATAGGTCTCCCATATTTCATTGATTTTACTGCAACAATTAATTGCCCAGTGCTATTTTGCATTGTTACTTTTTTTTTAAATCTGATTGTCATTGATCATTGAGCTTTGCTTTGTGTTTTAATGATTGTAAACCACTTGTAATTTGGCTATAATGCCTGATTTGTGTGGGGCATAATATACGACTACTACTACTACGACTTACTACTACTACGACTGTGCAAATGAGGTATAAAATATGATTGCATTCCATCATGTGCTTTATGATGTTGTGTCTGACGTAGATGTACTGCTTGATTGGAATCATGTCAATACCTCATTTCCATGCTGTGGACTTCCATATAAAATGACTTCCCAAATTGCTTGTGTTTCCAGCATGTAATGCTCAATTTTCATAACACGTAGGGTCCTTTCGTATATTTCACATGTTGGTGACTTCATGGGAACCTCACAAAGCGTATGGCATACCCATGTATTTTTAATGGTTATGAAGTTACAGAAACCGTTTTTGCCAGCCCAGATGTTCCAAGTGAGATCCATAGCTTTACATAACCAGGGCCAACTCTCCTTTACATTCGCCACCCTCTCAGATAACCAAATCAATCGCTACTATCAACTGTACAGAACTTTTTTAATCTTTGTTTTTGTTGGCAACTATGATGGATAGCTTGTGCATGCAACTTTTGTTGCAAAACCGTGTCCCTTATAACCAGTCTTCTTGCTACCCAGAAACAAGCCATGTGCAACAGAAAAAGGTTTACTACATCTATCCCATATGGGATCAGCACTACGGATGTTTCTTTGTGCATCTGCCAATGTGGAAGCGCTGGATATCAACACAATCACGGTAACTAAAAAACAACGGACAATATAAAGTTTATTTCAAGATTTCTACAGAAAATTTCATTGAATTCAAACATAAGGTGTGATGCAGTGTCATTAACGGGCAATAATGTCTGACATAAGAAAAAAGCTTTTACTTGGGAATTGGCAACCAATAAGCTCAACCCTAGCCAGTTAGACTGTAGCTTATAAATCGATGGTCTATTAAAAAATGAGTGTTGATAAATCCTCCTGGCATTTCCTAAAAAAATGGCCAGTGCTGAAAAGTGCCTGCAGGGCATATACACCAAAGAAACCTCAATGCTGATAATGTCCCTCGGGTCTTTACCCCTCAGATCCTGAATGTGTTTGATTAAGCCTGCGTGGATTTTTCACCCTCAGAGACAAAAAGCTTTAAAAATCAAATTGATACAAGCTCTCTAACACTCTACCTACAAGATATAATACCTCATCGGTGCCGTCTGGCAATAACCTCTACTGCCATGTAAACATACAACACATGGAAAAAAGGAATGCCTGCTGGCCATGTAACCCTCAGGGACATTAATGCTGACAAGTGCCTGTTTGGCATTTATCCATCTCAGAAATCCAAGTGCTGATGTTTGACGGTAGGAGCTTAACATTTTTTAACAAGGACAATTGTCACAGAGCGGTCAAAATTTGTCCTATAATGCTGCTTGCATTAATTGCACTTGGAGAAGGTAGGGGTTTAGGGATGAACATTTTTCCCTGGCTGAGGAGGTACTATGAACCCAAAATGATACTGCAAGCTCTATTTCAATTCTCTTACCACCAAAATATTTTAAAAGACATTCAGTTTTCCAGTGGCCTCATTGTAATAATTAAGCACTGCTCACAAAATCTATCATGAGTAAAGGATTGTGCATATTCTTGTAAATACGTATGGATGGAGTGGCACTGTGCCATGCACTATTTTCAAAGCATCAAGCTGCCAATAACATTTCAAAGTAGTCAAAGGTCCATCACTGCAGAATTATGGTCATAAACTAACCAATCAGTGTGGTTCCATTTCAATACCGTAGACATAATCCAGGTTTCCACTTTATTTTCCTGTGACCTTTCCCCGACACTTGGAGACCCGTCCGAGCATGTTCAAAAACGTCCCCCCCGAGCTTGTTACATGTACTGGATCTGCACAATCTACAATCCAATGTTATCCCCCAAATATAGGATGGTGTAAAAAACATTAAAATTGACCAGAAGCACTTTTGCTTTATGAAATCTTTTCTAATACTTTGTAAAAGAAAATAGAGACTGGGGGGGCGAAGCAGTTAGCTTCACTATGAACTTCTTTCTCGGTGCCCACTACCACTCTTTGGGGGCGCAACCCCAGGTTGGGAACGCTGAATGGCCGATCTTAATTATGGTAGGCGATGCTACTATGCAAGCACTGATCCTGGTCTAGGCATCCTTGATGGGACCTTTTACTTTCACAATAAACTGTGTGATTTGGATTGTTTTCTGGCAGAAGGTTCTAGTACAGTATTGTTATATTGCTTTTACTTGCCATTCTTTGTGACCAGGCGTATGCCGGAATTTATTTTGGGGAGGGCGGGAACCTCAAAAGTGACCTTTTTTTTTCGAAAAAGTGGAACCTTTTTGGATGAAGGGGGACCTAACCCCCCAAAATTGGTCCTTATTTGGGACTTTCACTTTATCATCAAAAGGTGGACTTTCTTGTCAAAATGTCTAAATTTAGGCCTTTTTATTACAATCAGCAAAGAGTGACCTGTTTGCCCCTTTTTGAAATTTGTGTGGGGATTGGGTGTGAACGGGGCCTGTTGGTGACATTGCAACTGCAATGCTGTAGCTTTCCAAGTTCACCAGATGATTGAGAATCTCATTTTCTCTCAATACTGGTTATGTCCAAAACAGTGTGTGAAATATGCCAGGAAGTGTGCTTATGCACTTTCAGAAACCTGGAATTGGCAAAACAAAAGTGGCACTTTTCCTAAACAATTGTCACAGAATAGCTGGCCATGCTGTTTGACCTCAAGTGACACCAAAAATGGTTGTGGCATTTCCATTTTTTTTATCATTACATTTACAATTTACATTACAATTTACATTTACAAATCCAAAATAGACTGCAAGGTTTTTAATATTATTTTAAAGGCTTAAAGTATGGCTATAACTGGTTAGATGTATTGTTATGGTAATTAAATTCAGAAGACAGGGGCAGAAGATTATGTTCTTTCATGTCCCCACAGACAAAGTGAGGGTGGTGGGGGCAGCACCGCTCATGAATGCTGATCAAAAAACAAATACGACTAACTAGCTTAGGTTAGTAACTATTTAGTTTAATTAAGCTTACATTATTTTTCAAAAACGTGACCTTCAAACAAGGTTAGTGGACTGTCAGGTTAGTGTTCTTCCTCTTCCGGTCCTAAACTCAACATAAAAAGGATACCCTGAGATTTCTAAATTTCGTTCGGCGAAAGGGGGGTAATATTTTTTTACTTCATCATGACTGCGAAATCAGAAAAAGATATTCTAGCATTCTGTCTCCGCGAAATTTAAAAAGGGGTTTCACAGAATGGTCGTGGTCGTACAACACTTATTAATGAGCATTTGTTTCTCTTTGTTGTAATTTTCATTAAAAGTCATTATACCAGGTATTGTAAATTAATCACGAATTTTTTAAACCCTGATTTGTCATCGATTTTGCACAAAAAGTGGGGTAAAATCAATGAAAATATTGAAAGAGGGGGAGGGTGGGAACAATGAAAAACTCTCATGGTTAGCACTTTTTATGTTGAGTTTGAGGGACCGGGTGTCTCATATGTTTTTTTTTCAAGAACATTTTTGAATGAGGAATAAAATTTACAATCTGCAAATGAACCCACAAGTAAATTACCTTTCAGGTAGTCTTGTCACCGAATTCAAATGCTGATGACCTGCCTGCCATTTCTTCAATAATATCAGACAATATTGATCAAAGAAGTCATTTCTGGGCCATTTCTGTGTGAGAAAAATAATGAACACAACTGAAATAGGATTGAGAAGAAACCCCAACTAAACGTGAATAAACCAAAAGCATGCAAGAGGTCTCTGATTTTTGAAGCCCCATCACTCCATCAGATTTTTATTATAGAGCTATATATGCCATTTTTAAGAAGCCAAGATTTTTCTGAAACTTGTAGGTATGTTCATGCAGTCACCCAATTGCCTATTAATTGTGAATATGACCACCTGGCTAGGATATTACACTCTGGATCTGAGTAGACTACTTTGTATTCTTTATATTCTTTTATCAAGTCATCTAATTTAGTCTAAGATGAACATTCAGAAAATACAGTGGCAATTTAAGAGTCAGCAGTGTCACACTGCTGACATGGCCCCCCCCCCCCCCGGAACATCCTTAGGCCGCACTAAATAGCGATATTGCGTTGCTTCTTAATGACGCTAAAGGGCCCCCACATAAGCTGCTGACAGGGGCCTTTTCCTTAAATCCGCCACTAAATGAGACCATGTGCCTGTAGAAAGTGTTCCACACATGCAGCTCATAGAGACCAAAGGCATGTGGATATTAAATCTTTGTAATGGCAATAGTGATTTACCACATAACATATTGGTACAGCAGCAGCATAGGAAATTGATCTAACAGTGGTCTGGAATTATTTTGAAAATTGAACAAAATTACCATTTTGGTTCAGAAGTGTACCCTTAATCAATTATTCTTAATTTATAAGTTCTTCTGCGCTCTCATTGGTGCATTAGGGGGGGTCCAATTGAACCACCCTCTGAAAAAACACTTTGGCTTGAAAATTGGTTGTACCAGAATCTCTGGTCACGATTGTACTACCTCAAACCAACCAATCAACAGGAAAGAAATTCCAACGGTTATACAGATTCAAAATGCGGGCCAAAACTCATAGTCCCTGCTGAATCGAGACAGAGGCTGAAAAGACAATGAACAACCAGTAACTAAGGTAGATTTGGCAAAAGTATGTTTTTATGAAATGGGCAACACTTGGCACTGGCACTTTTCACAAAAAGAAATTTCTTCACTTTCTCGCAAAATGATATCTAGCTATGGAATAACTATTGTTGCACAAAAAACAAACAAACAAAACAATAGTGGCATAAATAAGAGAGCTTAAAAACATCCGGAGTTGGCATAACTTAATCAACAAATATGAAATCCACAACGGTTACAGACTAGTCAATATGGTGCAGCCCACGGGGTATACTCCAACTCTGCCGTTTTCCCTCATTGTTAAAAATGGGTTTTGGGTAAAGGCATTTCTCTCCAAGATGAAAACTTCATATAGGACTTAAATCGGGCCATCCCCTTTATGATTGTGATTGGACAAGGGCGCGAGTCGTCCTCACCTGCTTTAAAATGCACAGTCCATGCATCACACTAATATCAGTCACAACAGAAACGTTGCAACTCGGCCCAAACCTATAGGCCACAGACACTTGGTACCCATACCATCTCAAAACCCCATACCAACTCGGCCACAATCCCTTACCAACTCGGCCCATATCGCTCGACCCAAACCAACTCGGACCCCTCTACAAGCCAATAATGCAAGTACCTAAACCACACCTTCTGATTTCGTTTTAAATTATAATGCAATACCTATGCAAAAGACCCATAAAACAATACCAGAAAATAATATTGTATAACTCTCAACCTATTTGTAAATTGTCCCTTGTAAAATTCACGTAAGTAACTATAGTTTGCACGAGTGGGAACATTTTCACTGTGAAATTCTAGTTGCATTTTCAGATGATTTTGTTGGCCTCTTCAGACCAAATTTTCTAAAATTGATTAAAACCTTTAACTTTTGGAAGATGTGTTTGGCCGTCAAAATTTAACTTTCCCCGGGCCAGGGGTGTGGTGCACTCAGGGCCACACCTTGGGCCTTGCAAACTGACCAAACTTTGCAAACTGGGGTGTTTTCTTACACATGGCAATGTATGGAGCTTAAGGTCATAGTTCAACCTCATTTGAAATTTGAATTAAAAATTTTGCTTGGGAATGGGGGCTTGGGCTTGCAAACTGATCAAAACTTGCCAAATGGGGGTCCTTGTGAAAAACATGGGACCATTTGGGACCCTTGAGAACTACAAAAAAGAGTTAAAATCAAATTGTGCTTGAAATGGGACCCTTGGCCTGCCGGATATCCTGAAAAGGGGGTCTGAGGGCCGCACATACCCCTACACACATGTCAGGTCGTGCCTACTGGCTTTAACCTTTACCCCCTAAAACGAAGGCACTTTGCCCGCCGTTTACCCCACCCTGTTGTACAGTAGCCAATCGCGATGATCATCTAAAAAGTTATAGTGGTCTCATACATGTATGAGTATGACCCATCTTAAAAGCAGAAACGTGCCTCAGTACCACAGATGCATTTGGGACCGCCGATTATGGGACTCGAGTGGTTTGGGCGGAGGTGGTTTGGGCGGAGTTGGTTTGGGCGTAGTTTGTTTTAGGCGATTGTTTTGGGCGGAGTTTTGGTTTGGGCCGAGTTGGTTTGGGGACGAGTTGGTTTGGGGCCGAGTTGGTTTGTGGCCGAGTTGGTTTGGGGCCCCCGAGTTGGTATGGGCCCGAGTTTATATGGGCCAATTGGTATGGGGCCAAGTTGGCATAGCCTGATTGGAGGCAAACTCTATCGCCGGACCTAGTCTGTCGAATTCTGTGGTAATCTATTTCCCCTGACAACTTTTCGTACTGATTAGTTCAATATTTCTCTTTTACTCTAAATAATATTGAAATACATTTATTGAAAAAGGCCAGGGTTGATTCTATGACCTGTGATCTGCATTATAAATCATGCTCTGAAGGTCTAATTATCCACTGCACTAGCGGGGAGATTTTTTTGTATTTTAATCCTACAAAGCTTTAAACGGAATAAACTCGATAATACTATAATACATAAGCGCCCCAATAATTTTGTCACGGTAAATAGATTTCACAACATATTCCGCCGGACTAGTCGGGCGAATAGTCACGTTTCCGAGTTGGTAGGGGTTGTGGCCCGATTGGTTATGGACCGAAGTGACTGGGAAATCTAAATATGCCCCCCCTACATGACTACGGTATAAAGCACAAGGTAGCTTATGTGTATGATATATATATTGTAACATAAGCTTGCCAGCCTTGAGGCCCTGTGTGGGGCATATTACTTACTTTATTAGATGCCGCCGTAAAATGCATGACAAATTTAATGAGTTTGCTTACCTTCGAGTGTAAAACGTTTTAGCCGCGACCAACAGCATGATGACAGCGGCTATGAATACCTTCCCTGGGAAGTTCCCAAGCACTACGCAAGCTATCCGTGCATGATGTACCTTTTCATTTCTTCGTGGCCCGGCGGAGTTGTTCCTTGACATCTAATGCTTCCAAAATTTGTACCGTTCTTGCCAATCAACCAGGTTTCAAAACTGGGCATGAGTGTAATTTGAGCATGACGGGATTCTGCTTAGTACTAGAGTTTGAATAAATTCATCAGTTTTTGGTTCACAATAGTCGATCAGCTTTTTGATTGAAAGGTCTCATTCGTGGGGTAAGTGGCACATTACCAAATAAGTTGCCCCTTGAGAAAGCACAAATAAATGTGATTAAAGAAACTCTCTTTTTCCACCCAAACGTAAAACCATTTGGATTATGTTCATGCCTGAATCACATGATAAGACATAAAACTTGCATAAATCTTCATTCATTTACACCTTCCATTAACTTTTACGATAAAGCATGGTGACTGCGCCACCGCTATTTTTGGGCTGTCACGGACGCCTCATAACCGTTTCCGACCAGGGTATACTTTCCGGGGGCCTATTGTAGTCAATGAATCGGAAAGTCACTTTTTTCTATACGAGTAATGTACTTGCTATTCGCTCTCATTTTGATAATATGTACCCTCCCGGAAAACTGATTCGCACAGGACAACAAAAGATCACCAATATGCCTGTTTTTTACCGGAACTAACTACCATTACACCCAACGTGGAGTGATTGGTACTGTACCCCTTCGTACACGACCAATATCCGAATTTTGATCTTTCTTCTGAATTTTCATAAATGGTTAGAACATTTCCAAGAAAAAGTGTGAAATTATATTCCAATATATGCTTTGGTTGTTTCTAATCCACTTTCCGCATGTGCTTCCAAGTACCGACTTTGCGTCAAATTGTCCCTTCCTCAGAAAAAAAAAAAAAAAAACAAAAAAAAAAGAAGAAAGAAAAAAAAAAAAAAAAGGGGGTGGGAACAGTTTTATTCATGTTGATGGGAAATATATCAATCTCAATGGTAGCGATCATACTGATCTTTGATAGGCTACACATTGGATCCCAACTTCATGATTGAACACCCCTACCCCTACCCCCCCCCCCCCCCCCACACACACAGTCCTCGCAAAAATCTTTTATCTCTCCACTTGTGGCAATTTCCTCCTCATTTGGCATGTACGTCGCATATTGGACATGAAACTCGACGCCATATTCGTGAAAAGCCGACCACACCCCTTATTTGCTTTCACATGTAATCAAAAAATAACTTAGACTCTAAAAACGAGCAATAGCCTATTTTCTAATGTAACTTTTTAGCACTTTTATCTCCAAAAATGGAAAATAAGCATTTTCACTCGAAAACCATGTCATGGGTAGCCATGCACGTACGTGTTCCAAGGGGCACGTACCAATAGTTGCCCCTTGAAAAGCACGTAAAAATGTGATTAAAGAAACTCTCTTTTCCACAGACGTCAAACCATTTTGATTATTTTTCAATGCATGCATCCCTGATAAGACATAAAACTTGCATATAAGCTTCAATTCACCTTACACCTTCCGATTAACTTTTAAGATAAGAGCACGTGAACAGCGTCGCCGCTATTTTCGGCTGTCACTGACGCCTCATAACCGTTTACGACCAGGGTATTAATCCGGGCCTATTGTATTCACATGAATCGAAAGTCACTATTTTTCTATTAGAAGAGTAATGTATTGGAACTTATGCGCTCTCATTTTGATAATAATGATACCCTCACGGGAAACTGATTCGCACAGGACACCAATATATCACAAATAGGCTTGTTTTTTACCGGACCTAACTACATTACACCAACTTGGAGTGATTGGTACTGTGCCCCCTTCGAACACTACCAATATCCGAATTTTGATCTTTCTTCTGAATTTTCATAATGTTAACATTTCAAGCAAAAGTGTGATTATTTTCAATATATTGCTTGTTGTGGTTTAATCCACTTTCCGCAATGTGCTCCAATACCTAATCTGCGTCAAATTGTCCCTTCCTCACGTTTATAATTCACTGTTGATGGGAATACTATCAATGATCAGATTGGTAGCGATCATACTGATCTTTGATAGGCCTAAGATGGATCCCAACCTTCATGTCTTATACACCCCTACCCCTACCCCCCCCCCCACACACACACATGTCCGTCTCAAAATCTTTATGATCTCGCAACTTTGTGGCCATTTTTCTCCTCATTTGGCATGTCCGTCGCCATTTTGGACATAAAACTCCACCCCATACTGAAAATCCTGACACACCCCTATTGCTTTCACAATGTAATCAAAAATGAACTTAGTACTCTAAAAACGAGCAAGCCTCTTTTCCTAGTACACTTTGAGCACTTTATCTCCAAAAATGGAAAATAAGCATTTTTCACTCGAAAACCATGCCTTGGTCGTCCATGCCGTACGTGTTTTTCGAATGGGGCACAGTACCAATAATTGCCCCATTGAAAAGCACGTAAAAAATGTAAAAAAACTCGCTTTTTTTCTACACCAACGTAAAACCTTTTGACTTTTTCAATGCATTATCCATGATAAGACATAAAACTTGCATATAAGCTTCAATTCACCTTAACACACCTTCCTATTAACTTTTACGATAAGAGCAGTGAATAGCGCCACCGCTATTTTCTTCTGTCACGGACGCCCATCATAACCGTTTCCGACCAGGTAATACTTTCCGGGGCCGATTTTATCACATGAACGATCATCTATTTTTCTATTATAAGAGTATGTACTTGCCTATGCGGCCCTCATTTTGATAATAACAATGAGACCTCACGGAAACGTATTCGCACAGGACACCAATATATCACAAATAGGCCTTGTTTTTTCCGGACTAACTACCATTTACACAAAACGTGAGTGATGTGGTACTGTGCCCCCTTCTAACACGACCAATATCCGAATTTTGATCTTTCTTCTGAATTTTCATAAATGTTAGACATTTTCAAGAAAAAGTGTGAATTATATTCCAATATATTGCTGGTTTGTGTTATAAATCCACTTTTCTGCAATGTGCTCCAATACCGAACTTGCGTCAATTGTCCCTTCCTCACAGTTAGTCCTGTTGAGGAAATATATCAATCTCAGATGGTACGATCATACTGCTCTTGATAGGCTACAATGGATCCAACGTCATGCTTAACACCCCTACCCCTACCCCCCCCCCCACACACACCAGTCCCTCTCAAATCTTTATATCTCGCAACTTTGTTGCTAATTTTCTCCTCATTTGGCATGTCCGTCGCCATTTTGGACATGAAACCGACCCATCGCTGAAAAGCTGACCACACCCCTATTGCTTTCACAATGTAATCAAAATGAACTTAGTACTCCCTAAAAACGAGCATAGCCCATTTTCTAATGTAACTTTTAGCACTTGTATCTCCAAAAATGGAAAATAAGCATGTTCACTCGAAAACCATGCATGTCGGTAGTCCATGCACGTACGTGTTTCGAAGGGGCACAGTACAAAATAATTGCCCCATTGAAAAGCACGTACAAATGTGATTAAAGAAACCCTCTTTTCCACCAGACGTAAAACCATGATTATTTTGCAATGCATGCATCACATGATAGACATGAAACTTGCATATAGCTTCAATTCACCTGACACCTTCCGATTAACTTTTAAGATAGTGCATGTGAATAGCGCCACCGCTAGTTTCGGCTGTCACGGACGCCTCAAAACCGTTTCCGACCAGGGTATTCGTTCCGGGGCACTTCTTTATCACTGAATCGAAAGTCACTATTTTTCTATTTAAGAGTAATGTATTGCTATGCGCTCGCATTTTGTAATAAATGGATACCCTCACGGAAAAACTGTGATTCGCACAGGACACTAAAATATAACAAAATAGGCCTTGTTTTTACCGGAACTAACTACCATTTACACCAAACGTGGAGGGATTTGGTTAATGGGCCCCCTAACTAGGAACAAACAACGTAAGACGCATGCGCGAACCGGGAATTTTACGATACCGGAAGTGGAGCTTTTGAAACACGTTAACACAGTGCGAAAAAAAGCAACGCGTTGATGCCGACCACTCTTAATTATTATTTTTCTAAACACGATCCGACTACAAGGTTTGTGAAAAAATAATGTAGATGTATGGCTGTTGGCACACGGTTTTTATTCTGCGTGAAGGTTGGAGAGAAAAATAATGAGTAATCTTTGTACCACAATGTACAGCCGAAAATACACCGAAAAAAACGCAAAAAATTTCACGATGAATAAAAAGTGAGCCGACAAAAACCCCCTATCCCTTGGCCATTTTTGAAATACGGTATTCAAAATGGTCATGAACCATTATGATTGTGTATTTTTAAAAAATCCTGATGCCACGGTGGTTCTCCATTTCGTAAAAGGAAGTTATGGACCAAAATCTGGACAATGGTGTATGATTCAAGAGAAGGAACGATACCAGTAGCTTCCCACAATGCATTGCTTCCATTGGACGTTTTTGTACATGTTGCCATGTGGATCGTGAGAGATGAAACGCTCTTAAAATGCAAGTTTGTGATCAGTGCTGTATTTAGCCATTGTTTCATCACTAACGACCCACATCAGTACTGTACAAAAACCTCCATGGGAAGCAATGAATCCTACAGGCTGACGATTCTGGGTATCCCATATGTTCTTAGTATGGGAGGCAAATGGGTTGGTGTCCTTTTCTCTATATATGTGGTAACAAATATATGTGTGAATTTCTACTTAAATTTAAAAGTTTTTCTGAAATTGTGTATAATTGATGTATATCATTGTTGTTTAACATTAGAATTTATCTATTTTGTATTTGTCGTATTGATATTTTTGTAATTTTGCTCTTTCTATGTGAAGGGCCTAGAGGCCTCTGCATTTTAGGCGCTTAATCAGATGTTTTTATTATATTATTATGAGTATTGTGGGGACTATGGAAATCTTCTTCTTGGTGATTCTGTCCAATCAAGCAATACGTGTGTGCATGTAGCGTGGGCCGTGGCGTGGCAATGCGTTTTGCTCTTTGACTTGAATGCCCATTGCCATCATTCACTTCATGGCCATGGATGCGCATCTACTGTGATGATTCAAAACTGATGAAGTCATGAACTGTGAATTGAAGTTCGATTTTGTTTTCAATATTCCGGCCATCCAGAACTCAGTTGAATATACCCTAACATAAGGCTTATGGTACTCCCGTGGTCTAGCTAATAAATTAGTTAGCTAGCCGGGGTGTGGGGGGGGGGGGAAAAGAGGTTCTCAAACTTGTTGGGGGGTAAGTATGTGCTGCCCGGATTTGACTCCAGAGCTGATTTGAGACCAAGGTGGTCTCCGCGAACGAGGATTTCCAAAAATTCAGAAAATAAGCCATGAATTTTCCTCATTTCCAGCTATTTTTGAGGTGTTTTGAAGGAACATTGGGTAGAGTGGATTTGACATGAAATAAAGTGGGTCTCTGGAAAAACTGAAATGGGTCTTCCTAAAATGGGGGTCACTGGAAGTGAAAAAGAGCGGTGTGAAAAGCAAAATAGTTCCGGCCGGAGGCGGGGGAGCCATAGTCTGGGCTCCATAGAACGATAATGGACTTAAAGTGTGAAACTAATTGTTGCGTAAAGAGGTTCACACTGATTGAGTGCTTGAAAATAATTCCTTAAGTGATTAAGGGTTAGCCGAACTGCATTTCTGCGTGATACCTGAAAATGACTTAAAATTGACTAGATTTTACTATAAAAAGCGAGTCCATGCCCCTAGCCATTTAGCGTTGGGCTGTCGCCGCTGTGAGAAACTTGAAACCCAACATTTCGCCATTACGAAAGCTGTTGTGGTATCAATTCAGCTAGGCAGCCAATAATGGAGCAAAAAATACCTCAGGCTTGCGCTGTCGCCGGTGTCGCCGCTGCACAGGCAACAGCCACAGCTTCACACTCGGTAAGAGAAAACACTCGACGTTTATTCTTCAGAACAAAAAATCTCAACTTTATTATAAAAACAACGGGAAAAGGCCAAAATAGCCAAAATAGTGGAACAAATCTAGCTCAAAATTGTAACAAAACCCAACTTAAACTTGAAAAATACAACGAGAAAAGGCCAAAATTAGCCCAAGAATCGTAAAAAATCAACAATCTAAATTTAAAATTTAAACTATTTCCCCAGGGCCCACTGGATAAGCAAGCACAAAAAAACAAAAATGTAAAACGTCATGGAGTTCTGGGGTGTTGCCGCCGTCGCCGCTGTCGCGTGGCCGTGTAAAAACATAGCTTCACACTCGATGTATACACCATATAAACAATAACCCAACTTTATTTTTTTTAAAAATGCTGAAATAGCCCAAATAGGGTAAAAATCAAGCTCAAAAAGTAAAAAGCAGCCAATCTAAAGTAAAAATCGAAAACTTTATGTCGGTTACATTGTAAAAACTAACTCCAAACTTTATTTTTAAAACAAACGGAAAAGGCCCAAAACTAGCCTCAAAAAATATGCAGACGGGAGGAAAGAAAAGGCCAAACATAGCCAAATTAGTAGAAATAAAGCTAACAATTAGAACAAATCAAGCTAATAATAGAACAAATCAAGTTCAATCTTAAATTACACTCCAAGTTCGTGGTTTAAAACAAATTTAAAAAGCAAAAAACTAAAAAATTAAAAAAAAAAAAAAAAAAACAACTAAATTTAAACTCAAATGCTCATAGTTTTCTTATCATTTTCAGATTTAAATTGTAATAACTTAAATAGTTTGATTGACAAGGGTACAACCCAGGTACAGCTTCGCGATGTCGCCGTTGTCTGGGTTTTAAAAAGGTGTTGGCTTCGCGCTGTCGCCGTTGCATGGGTTTTTAAAAAGGTTGGCTTCCGCGGCGGATATGTGGTAGGGATTCTAAAGTTTAGCCCACGTTTTCACCCTCTGCTTCAGCGCGGTGAGGCCAATTATTTGCTCCCCTGCATGGTGGGGTTATTTAAGAGAGGTGTGATTAAACGGGACAAACAGTGGATCGATCCGCCCAATATTGTGTAATTTGTAGTGTGTCGGTTGTTTTTTAATCATATAGGCTATTTGTGTACATTGTGTGCTATTTGTATTAGATGTTGTTGTTGGTGATATTTTAGTATGTACACTCATAAGCCAGAATTGGCTAGTCTTGGTATGAAGAGTGTGAATTTAATAAATATACTACTACTACTACTACTATGTATTGTACCGACGAAATATTTTTCCCGGCTCGCTACGCTCGCCGGTTGACCCAAATGTTTTTTGGCGTCGCCTCCAAAATCTGAAGATCGGGGGGGGGGGGGGGGGGGGGGGGGGGGGGGTGGGGGGGGGGCAGCACCACATCATCACCAAACGCAAAAGGAGCCTATTGGGATAGTATTATAATATATTGACAATAGCTGTTGTTAGGAAACTTAATTGTTATGAAGCTCACTGTATTTAATATCATGCACCACGCGCTCAAACCAACAGCATACAGCTTTTAGACAACTGTACCGACGGACCGTTATGTACCGACAAAACATCGCGTCGGGGGGGGGGGGGATCGTGCCCCCGCACCCCATCTGGCTACGGCAAACTGCCTTGTAAATTTTTTTTTTTTTTTTTTTCAAAAAAAAACATAAAGACATTAACTAAATATTAAAAAAAAAAACGTTTTCCCAATCGGCCTCGTTAATTCGCGGTTTGATGAATATCTCCACAAATCAGGAGCCGGTAGGCTAACAATCTGGCCTTTTGTTTTACTTTACCATGCGAATATTAGGGTCCGAGTTGGTAGCTTAGGGCCGACAGTTAAACCTTCACATTTGCTCTCGTACTTGCTTCTAACAAATTCCAAACCAATGGAACCATTATTCCGCGGGCCCCAAAAACGTGGAATTACAAACCCTTGATGATATTGAGGGCAAATAACTTTGACAATTATAAAAGGAAAAATTAAGTAGATTGGGAATATTCAAAAATCTTTGTTAATTAAGTATGTTGGAGGAGTGTTTTACGCGTAAATTTGTGATCAAAGTATGATTTTTATGCAAAACTAGGGTTTATTATGGACCTTTTAGAAATACAGGAATGTATAATTTTGCTAGGTTATGCAATTTGTAAGGCCAAATAGACACTATTCCTTTTTTGTTTTTGTTGATGCTGAAAAGTTTTTATGTTGAATGGCCAAATGCTGTTAAACTATCTACGAAATCAATAATTTGGAAGTAGCTATATGATTCCTGAAATCAAGTTGCCATGAAAACATCTTTTTGTTTCTTATTTGTTCTCGTAAACACTCAACACATACAACATCAAACAAAACAGCTATGAGCCATGAAAACTTGACGAAAAAGGTGAGATTTAAGCTGACGTTTGGAATTCTTGAGGGGTGACAAAATTTGGGGTGGGAGTGGCTGTATGCAGAGATTCTGTTATTATTTAGATGTTATTATTCGCTGTTTAATAGTGAATGCCAACAGCTGACGCACTCGAAATGAAAATGAGCGTTCACCAGCTTATTTAAGGTTGACCCGTGGAACTTTCATGTACGTGATGGTTGTTAAGTGGAAACACAGTTTTGAATTTTAAATGGCGAAACTCCACGGGTAGCCATTGAAGCTCAATAAGCAAAAGTGTAATATGGTCAATATTTCGTTTCTTGAGACTGCCGGGAGAATTAGGCGAGCAGCACGATTTTAGATTCGTTGTAACACGTTTGTAGTAATGTTTTGATCGGAGTGTGATACTGATAAAATGGAATTACCAACTCAGACTGAGATGATGACCTCGAATTAACCAAACGACGTTGCTTTTTCCGATAGGTATGTCTCATGCAACCAAGTCTGGTCTTAAAGTAAATATGCGGAACGGCCCAGATGTCACTAATATGTTCAGACATGGATATGCATGTTTGCAACATATGCCCCTTTTTATGTCTCTTTTTGCAGCCCATTAAGCGTAGCCAAGCTGCTTTTTTGAAGGGACATTGACTATTTGCATATAGGTCGCCCTCATAAATTTAGTCATAACCTAAAAATTTTTGCATGAATTTACTGCTTTCACATAGGTTTAATGAGCTGAATAAGCCTAAAGCAGGTTCTTTGGGGGTAAATCAATGTAACTTTTTTAATAAAACCAGTGTGTGGTACTGTGGTTTCGTGTTGTGTGTGAACACATTTTGGTTTAGTTAGCTGCTCATGATGGCAGTGGAATACCTCTTTATTTTCTCATTCAAAATGACTGTGAGTTGTACGAATTTTGTGTTTTTTGTCGTTTGTTTGTTTTTTCTATTAACACAGCAATAAATCAATAAAAGAGTCTTGGTCCACCAAATCGTGCCCACGCCTAATTTATTCATTTAAATTTTTGCCAGTTTCAATCAGGCTTGGCCTCTATCGTCTGCAGTAACTGAGTTGGGTAATATACCCCCTC
Organism: Ophioderma brevispina; assembly: GCA_023653785.1. Classification (NCBI taxonomy): domain Eukaryota; kingdom Metazoa; phylum Echinodermata; class Ophiuroidea; order Amphilepidida; family Ophiodermatidae; genus Ophioderma; species Ophioderma brevispina. The sequence goes on from JAMKCH010041512.1 coordinate 28,864, forward strand.
CCCAGTTCGTACAAGCAAGTATCACAATAATTTATAGGCTACAAAGAGTTAGTAGAATTTCCACCAGTACCTAGTGGGATTGCAAGATTGCATCGTATCAAAATGGGCTCTGGAAGAATTCCTTTTCAACATCATCGATCTACGAGTGTTCGTGTTGAGCGTTATTATCCTCTTAGCATGCATCATGGTACATCAAACGACCTCGCAATTTTCCTCCAGGACCATCGTGTTTTCCGGTGGTGGGGATGATCTTAACCCACGGGATCTCTTATTTAAGAAAACAAGAAACAAATGCACAAGTTTCTGAATAGTTGGAATTGAAATATGGCAAACATTAGCCTAGACTTGGGAGTGATACAAATTGTGGGTTTTGAAAAAACTATGCCTAAACATCAAGGAAGCGTTTCAAAATCCTCATCTTGAATGACAGACCACAAGATAGAGTTCTGAGGAATGGCACATGAAACAGGGAAAAATACCCCGTTCTGATTCTGTCCGCTTGAAAAAATTGAAGGACAACATCTTTTGATGACCATATATATTCTATATATATATATATATATAGATATATAATACCGTGGTCCCCAAAAAAAACGCAACACTAGGGCATGCGCCATAAGTTTTGAACAAAAAGTAAGTGAGACTTATTCTTTTTTGTAAGGCAAGATGAGAGTTAGCTAATACTATGAAAAGTTCACAGAGTAGAGTTAATATTTTAAGATATGCCCTACAGAAGTCAAGTAACCTGCAGGGAACCCATTTAACCAAATTGAGGCTATTAACTACAAATACGGCTCTGTAGTTTTTGCGCCAGAATCATCACCAAAATGAGTCTTTAAGTCCAACCACCTTTTTTCCCCTTTTTAAAAGACAGCTACTGCAACAAATATTAACAATCGAATGTTTCCATTGGTAATAACAGCTAAAAACATGAATTTTTTAACATATTTTAAAAGATCGTCGATATTAGGATATGTATGATCAACAAACTCTTTCGTATTGTCCAAATAAGAATGAATTGGATTAGGAAAGCTAATAATCAAAATCATTTTCGTGACGGCACACAAGAGGTATCTAACCCACAAATTTAATGACCAGAATGTATATTATACTGATATTGTTATTGAGTTTGTGTTGAAAACACTTAGGTTTTACTTTCGTAAAGTTGAGAATGTAACCATTTTTCAGTAACAAGCAAGTGGCAGACCCAACGCATTTATTCATTTTTATGTAATGGTGGAGTTTGTCTATGCCTTAGTCCTAGTTTTATTTATTCTTGAAAACATATTTTATCACCAATAAAAATTAATGTTTTTATTATTATCAGTAAAAATAATTATGTAAATGCATTCATTTGACCCAGTAGAAGTTGTTCTGCAAGAAATGTTGGGCAAGTAAATGTTGATTGCAATCAATATTGGTATTTGATTCTGTTCTACATTGCCAGTCTTGTGATTACCAGCTCCTCATTTTTGGAAAATGAGTTCTGCGGTTACTTGAAGTGATTGTTAGGGCATATCTTAAACACTATTGAATCTACCTTATGAACTTTCAGGAATATTAGCTAACGGTACCATCTTACTTTACAACAAAGAATAGTAGTCACGTGCTTGTGTTCCCAAACTATGGCGCCTGCACCAAGTGTTGCGTTTTTTTTTGGGTCACACTGGTATATATTATTCAGTAGTCAACTGTGACATTGGATATATGAGACACCAAAGTTATTGGAAAGAGTTACGTTCTGACCGCTTCTTTAGACATACAATGCTTGTTATGAAATAATAGTTAGTTTTCCTATAAATTAGCACTGAAGTTCGGTTCTTTATTTCGGACACACTATATGGATAATACATATAATTTGTATACTTTAAGGATCTTAAAAGGCCGCCATATGGCCGCCAGTGGCGTAACGGGCCTGCCCGCTCTGAGGGCGCAAATTTTCCAGTCTCTTGGAAATTGGAAATTGTTCCCTCTCAGAGGGTCAAAAGGCCAAGTTTGCCGGTCAGAGGGCTAAAAAAACGGCTGTGATTAGCATGATTTTTGCAAATTTTTCCCGGCAAAGTCGTTGCATGGCATGAGAAGAGATGCCAGATTAAGATGCTTAACGGTCAAAGATATATTTTAATTCATTAATTTGTCACCTTTATTAATAATAATAGTAACTGTTTAATGATATAACTACAAATAATATAAATATAATTAAGAGGTTTTAAATATGTTTAAGAGCAGCTATATTAGCCGCAATCTGAGTTTGATTGATGTTAATAAATGAAATGCCTTAATAAGGAATCTAATAGGTCAAATACTCTATTACACTGTTTATCCTAAATTGCAGGGCCGCTCACTAGTACTAAATACTATGTTCCTCAAGATATTATTTTAACGAGAATTTAGCCTTATTTAGACTCGTATTCAATGAGACCGTCAAGCACCAGATCGACATGTTGGTGGACAAGGACGGCATACTTCCAGGACTACAATACATTAAGCTGTCAATCGATCCATTTTAGCGATTTTGCACAGGATCATTGACAGGTGAATGTATTGTAGTAATTGAATGCGTCTATCTGTCAACAAACATGGCTGGCTATTTGCAATACGGTCAGTCTAGAACAGAAGTCATTGCTAGAAGTGGCTATCTCTGAAATGTCTATTATGAGGTACTGTCGCGATAGCACATTTTAAGAGTTTTCAACGTTGCATGATAACGGCTAGTAACTATACATGTTGAATGGTAAGTTCGAAATGTCGTGTTGCAAAGATGGGAATTTTTAATTAGAATAATTATAATAATTCGGAGATCTCCGATAATAATTCAACGGCGTGGAAAAACGGCCTTTCCATATGAAATAGCAGGCAATAGCCACCATGTAAGTATCTATGATCATCCATTAGTGGTTTTATTGGTTCGCAGTCAAGTTAGATGTCATTTTCTGATGGTGACAATATTTACCATGGACGGACATATAAACTTCTTAGCAGTTCGAGCTCTGCGCTTAAGTACAATCTGGAATCCTAATTCTAATTACAAATCGTTTTATGATTAAATACGCCTTTTTCGCATTCTCGTTAGCAGGTTTATAGTTCCTAGAAACTACCAACATAACTGTGGAGAAATATCAATCGGGGAGCTCTTAAAAATGTTTGCTGTTAGTGCTTTAAGAAGCATATTCCAACACCGGTCATGAAAGCCACTCAAGCTTAAAGATTTTCTATAAAATCTCTAAATTCAATAAGAGTATGAACCTGATTTTAGCAAAATGTGTTCTACCCCTTTTATAACCAATTATAAAGGCATGAGAGCCAACTTTGAGTATACCGTAGTGGGTGCATATTTGACAATAAAATAATTGTTTAATTGATTTAGGAAAAAAAATACTAATTTTGTCCACATGGGAAAACCTATGGGTTGTCATCCCTTTGGACTGTTTATTTTTAATTCGTAAATGGCATTAAAATCAACCAGTGTTGGATAACATAAACGCATTACATTTACCTCGATTTCTATTTTAAGGGGTGTACAGTGGCTTCTGGAGGCATGGAAAACAGCTTCGCCGATTTTCAGTAACCACTTACGAGAAATGGGAATTGGGAAAGAGTCCTTGAAGAACAAATATCTTCTGAAACTGTCACTGTTGATGAAAGAGCTTTCACAGTACATAGGTAAACCCTTGGATCCCCAAGATTTAATCGCGAACGCAGTTTTCAAATATCAGTTTGTTCGGTTCTTTTTGGAAAGCCATTATGAATAACTCTGATGGAAACTTTCCAAGAAATTTTAAATCTTCTCCGTAAACGGCGAACTTATGGACCTGGAGGGGTACGGGTTGTACGGGTTTTGGTTCCCCATGAGTATTTGACGCCGAGAAAACACAAACAGCTCGCAGATATTACAGTACACCTCGGCGGTTGGTAAAGAAGATGTAAATGACATCGTCTTTCACCTGATCACTGAATGTCCCAATGATTGGTGACGTGTTTTTACAAACCAAAGGAATTGAACAAAAACGAAGGTATGCGTCTCCCACCTCGACGAAGGTGACACTTCTACAACAATCATCAACCGTTGCGGGAGCAACTGATACACTTAATCGAGTGTGCGATGGTGCTTACTATACATGATAGGCCATCCGGATATTCAAATGCGCGTGCAAGACGAAATTGACAGTGTAGTAGGACGAAATCGCCTGACAGATTTGGATTATACCAGATCTACCCTACCCGCCGCTACTTTACTTGAGTTCAAACGCGTTGCAACCATGCACCCTCAAGGTATCACAGTGCAAGCACAATCGACACAAAGTCTATGACTACCACATTCCACAAGGAACATTCCTTATTAGTAATTTGTGGCAGTTCACAATGATGTCGAAGTTTGGATAAGACCCATCTAAATTCGAACCCATGCGGTTCCTTGAGAATCGGGAAGTTGCGATATCGGAAGGAATTAATTCCTTTTTCAATAGGTATGTTTGTTATTAAGTTGTTATTTAAAAAATCAGCTCTGGGTATCGGACTCTAAATATGAATGATATACGAGTATAGCACAAAATATTATATAAAAGACATAGCGAATATTATTTTATTATTTAAAAATGGCAACACGGCCATACTCTGCATACCATGTATCGGGTCTAAAAACGCAAATGTAAGCGTCCATGAAAAAACCTCAAATATAGTTTTCAGGTATTATTTCCATTAAAACGACACCAGATCAGGGCATATTGCTCACAATAATTCATTATAGATTTATAAACTAACCTAAAGCAAACACACTTACAAATCGGCGGTGCACATGCAATTTGATTAAAATACAATTCTTCTCGGGGCGCGGGGTATGGCCTAGGTAGATAAGATAATGGTCCTTATCTGGAGATACCAAACCTGAACGCCAAATAACGCTCATTCACTACCGACAAAAGTAGTCCAAGGGGGGCCCCCAAAATGCCCCCCCCCCCACCCCTTTATGGCCGTACTAATACCACCAAAAATAGATCCGGTAATATAAGTGACTTAGGTCCAACCGTGTGGACACGACTATAGACACAACAGAAAAACGCAGATACATGTACACGGAAGTAGAACCGATGCCAAGCTGACTGTGGCAGCTGGCCACATTTTCCAACACAGTGCAGTTTGAAACTCATTTGATTTCGGGGGGATAATGCGTCACACTTGCAGTGTGAACGCCATCCTATTTCTTTCTTTTGAGCTAGACGTGAAACGGTATACAATCGAAATGGAATTAATCTGCAGTTCCGTACAAGAAATGAAAACTTAACCAATATATTCACAATAAAAATTAAAAACGTAGCATATGTCCTAAGGTCGTTCAGACGGTCTACTGCACTGACATTTTAATTATGCAATAGCCAGTCACTACCGCTGCACTCCTGAATTGATTTACTGCAGATCAACCCAGGTCACTGCAGGTACGTTTGCGCCAGTTGCGAACTGCGAAGGGGATTTGCGTAAAAACCATTTCAAAGTTGACGTACAGCACGTACTAAATCTTGATGCAGCACCAGTTAAAATATTTTTTGTTTTATTAAGTCAGGGCATACTGCAATTAATTGCAGTAATGATTTGATGGGCTGCATTGCCAGTAATGCCACTGCACGTGCAGCGAAAGTAAAATGAAATGAACACTTAGTGACCAAGGGGGTTTTCCTCCGTATTGCCCAAGGGGGTCCATGGGGGTCCCCCCAGAAAACAACTTTCCCGGAGGAATTTTTGTTACGAAATTATATACCACATTTGAGGTCAGAAGACAACCAAAATAACATGAAAATGAATTTTCATTTGGCTGACAATTAGGGGCAAAAACATTGTTTCCCAAAAACGCGCGAAAACAAATGGGCAAAACGACTGGAAAATTCAAATGCGCCTTGCGCTGACATCAAACTTTTTGAAACCTATTTTATGTTGATAATCTACTTGGAGGGAAAAACCCAAATATTACATATATTTAACACAAAACGTGCAGTTTTAGGGAATCTGTATTTTTAACGGGGGTTGCAAAATACACTCATTTTCCCATAGACTTTGTACAGTAAACGAAGTTAGTTTACCAACGTCCACAATGAAATTGTTTTGTTTTCATCAAATAGAGGGTTAATTATTTTTAATTTTCTATATATACTGTTTACTTCTATGTATGTGTACACATATATCAGCAAAAAAAGTTGCTTTGTTCTTTGATTTTCAAAATATTGTCAGATGACTTCCTTTAGTGCCAAGGGGAGTCCATGGGACCCCCTCACTAATTACTCATTACCGGCTTGACCGATTTTAATTTTTTTGGTATGAAAATAAGCGTATTTAAAAGTCAGTTACAAAAAAATCGGCGCAAAAATCCCACGCGTAAAGCGGTCAGCGCGGAGCAAATTTTGAGCCCCCCCCTTGATCACTAAGTGTTAACAGGATAAAAACGAAAACCAGTACTGAAAAATCAAAAATGTGTACAGAGAAAAACAAAACTAATGATGCCAGTAAACACAGAAATGATGCCAAAACTGGGTAAAAACAGAATGAAGTGTCAGAAGATCAATTTACGCTAAATTAGATTGATTTGAGTAGCTTCCAAATTGTAAGAGATAAAGCAAATTCATAAACAGCAAACTAAGAACCTTCCTACCAACAAGACAGCTATACAAATTATACATAATGGATCACCCCTTGACCCAGGGTGGCAGGGTATCCAAATGACTTATCAAGCACTGGGCGTACCCGGGGTGGGGGCTTTCGGGGCTAAAGCCCCACTCAAAGTTCGCAAGAAAAAAGAGGAAGGGAGAAAGAAAAAAGGGAAAGAGAAGGAGAAAAGAAGAAGAGAAGAAAACAGAAGAGGAAAATGCCCGTACATTTATTTGATTTTTTTAATGCAAATGAGGATCAAAAAGTGTCGGAAGAAAAGTACGCCAAGGAAAAGGAGTTTTTAGTTTGAAAACCCTTAAACCTCCCAGGGGCCTAAGGGGGGCCCCTGGACCCACCCGTAGTCGCTCCGCTCGAAACGAAAGCTTCGCTCTATGGTTCAACATCTTTAGCCAGCCCCCCTCAAATAAAATTTCCGGGCACGCCTATGATAAGAAGTATTGCAAGTGCGGTCATAATAGCCAGTAGCAATTGGTAGTAGTAAAACTTACACAGACTAGTTTGCTATATTCTACGTTGTTGTCAATAAGGAAGTTCTATTATAGTCTTTTAAGAGACTTCTTACTAGGGTAATTTAATTATCATTCTTTGTGTGTATGAATGAGCGAAGAGGTGTGGGTGTTGTGTGTGCTTTTTTGTTGGTGTGTGTGTGTGTGCATGTGTGCGTGATGTATAGGCCTTTTGTGTGTGTTTGGGTGTGTGTTGTGTGTGATGTGGTGAGGGTGGGTGTGGTATAGGGTGTAGGGGTGTGCATGTGTATGTGTGTGTATGTGTGGGTGCGCGAGCATTGTGATTGGGGGTTCTTGAATAATTCTAGTACATGTTTCTCCCTTTAATATATTTGTTTGTATATGAGTCGGAACGCACCGCCCGGTAGGCGTGTGCCACGGTTATAAAAGTGTGATTGTTCAAATAAATAAATAAATTTTATAATTTGTATGTGTGTATTTGCTTACAGGCAGGGTTTTGCTGGGCCAGAATCTGGCCAAAAATGAGATGAGTCTCTTTTTCTCGCATGATACACAACGTTCAGTTCACCAAGCCTGCGGACAGTCCTCAGCTTTCTTACGACGGAAATGTAGGGACAACTAATGCAAACTAAACCCTCCAAGTTATTCTACTAATAGAAAATAACTTACTTACTTGCTTAGTTACTTGGTTTAGATTATTTTTTTTTTTTTTTTTTTTTTTTTTTGACCTCAGTCCAATCCGCAGGTCTCTCAAATTCTTTTTAAAAGATGCCACAGTTGGTGCAGACACAACAGATTTTGGTAGATCATTCATTCTTAACTACTCTATTAGAGTAGAAATGGTTTGTTAGTTGTGATCTAGATCGCCTTTGAAACACGTTTCATTGAATGGACCTCTAAGTTCTCGGTGGGGGAGGGAGAAAATTATCTGCGAGGTATGGTAATGACCTTTAAACTTAAATGTGTCAATATCTCAGTCCTCTCTTCCTCTTTTCCAAAGTTCCATTTCATGTCTTTCTTACAAAGGCAAATAAACACTTGTTATGCACCTTTCTAAAGGCCTAAATATATTTTTGTTTGTGGGCTCCAACCGTTAGAAGATATTCCAACGCTGGTAGAATAGAGAGATAACACGCAGATTGTGGTTTCATCAAAATCAGAAAAACAAAGACGACGGAAACATGCAATTTTACCGGTGAGCATTTTTGGACAATATCTTAAATGTGAAGAGTAGGGATAATGTTTCTTTTTTTCCCGGGCAAGTACACAATTCTTGAGGGAACAAGGGAGTACTGGTATGAAACAGATGCTTTATCATCAACAACACACATTTGTCGGCGTTAAATTCCAGCAACCACAACTAGACGCATGCAGAACGGGCATTCAGGTCACTTTGAAGGTTGTCACAATCGGCTTTTGTCAAAATTTGGCTATATAACTTGGTATCATCTGCAAACATGTTTGCTGTTGAAGAAATCATGTCAGGGATGGCATTTACAAAACAGTTAGAAAAGGAAGGCCCCAAAATTGTCCTTTGGGGACTACACTTGTAAATTTTCCAAAGAGACAGCCGCATTTCTTAGCATTACTCTCTGTATTCTGTTACTGAGGAAATCTCCTATCCAATCTAAGGCGTGGCACCACGAATACAATATGATACAGTTTAGAAATAAAGCGAGCATGCGGCACAGATCAGAATGCTTTTCGAAAGTCTAGGTAGATAGTATCAACTCCATTCCCCTCATCATTCTGCTTTAGTCCAGTCGAAAAAACATTAACAGTTGGTGGGACGCATGAACACATTTTCTGGAAACCATGGTGGCATGAAATAAAAATCATTTTCCTGAATGTAAACCATAAGCTGATCATAAATATTCGCCTAAGCGTGTTTACGACTTTGACTCTGAAGAAAACTGGACGATAGTATTGCCCTGATCGGGAACTTTTTGGAATAATGGAGTTCTTATTAGCATCTTTCCAATCATGGGCACCAAGCCAGTCTTCAGTACTGCTGTGAAAAAGATGCTAAGTGGAAATGTCCAAAGTATCAGGAACATTTCCAAAACATTTACATGCAAACCATCAGGACCACATGCTTTGTTGGGTGCTGCAACTTGTTCAGCTTCTCCCTGACAACTCTGGGGTCAATATTATGAAGTCATAACAAATTTGCTGTGTGTTTTTTACGTTCCGGAAGAAGTGTATTAAGGGGGGGGGGGGGGCTTGCCGGAAGGTGGAAGGGTGTGGATTTTCCAAAGTACAGCACCTATGGCCTTCATATTCGGTGAAATTATAATTGGTGGTAAAATAATTTCACCAATTAAAAATGGCGTATTTTTCATGGTTGCTATGGTACGGCGGCCATTCTTGTTTTTTAAAGGGTGACCTTGCGGAGCAGGCGTTTCAGAAACAGTTTGCCCTATTGTAACCAAAACTTGGTATTTATGTATCACATGTATATTAAAACTTTTACAAAGCCAGAATTTCACTGAATGTTAAATACGCGAGAAATGACCCGAAAAACAACAAAAAATTGGGAAAAAAGTATAAAATTGATTCGTTTCCATGGTTAACATACTTAATCAAAAATTCCCTTTGTAAAAATTGGACATACATATATTGACCATATTTCAAAAATTTCAGCTCAAACGGACTGCGTTACTGAAAAAAATCTGCGCGCACCATAGCAAGAACGCGACAATCGCAACATGGCATGCGAAAATATCCATTTTCAATCTAGAACACTGAATATTTAAATTAGTTGAAAATATGCAAATTAAACTTTTTAAAAAAGGCTCCACTAAAAGGCTGCAAGCATATTTTACAAGTATATATCAAATGTCAATGGAATTTAAACGGCTTATTTCTGATTATACTTTCTATTTATAGCAATTTTTTTTAAAAATATCACGCCCTAAAAAACAAAAAAGACAAAAGGGAAATGTAGGCATACATTTTGTATAGGAAGATATGTTCGCTTCAATTTTGCATCACCTTTTCTGATATGATAACCTAACTCTGGAACCCAATATCGATTTGAACCACAATAAAAAAGCAATTAAAGCTAAGATTTCAAAGTTGGCTATACTTTAAAGTCTCAACAGGCTGTCCAAACTCCAAAATTCACCAAAAAGACTACTTCAGCCCCCCCTTAAGGTGCACATTCTCTGGTTCAGACTTAAACACACTAGTAAAGAAGTCATTTAGGATTTCAGTTTTTTCTTTATCCTCAGTGAATTTACGACCCTGATGCTCGAGTACTTCAACGGTTGATGAGATCTAGAGAATTTCTGGCAATAATTGTAGAATTTCTTAGGCTCAGTCTTAATCTATTCACCCAATACAGATTCATATCACACTTTTTCTTTACGTAATGACTTCATCTACCCTAGATTGGATTTCAGAAAATAAACCTAGATTAACCAATCTTAAATAGGGAGGGTGTTATTTTCACAAAAGTGAAAGTATGATTTTTTAACAACCTTAACCCCCCCCCAGCCCAACTATGAAGACACCCCTAAAATAAAAATCTAGCTACCCTTTAAATAAATAAAATTCAATCAGTACCCTCTGTACCTATCCCTGAAGATTTACCACTTCTCTTATTATTTCATTATTCAGAGATTTACTGATATAAAAAAAATGATCTGTACACCTTGTGTATTGGGATTGTATTTTCTAGAGGCTTAAATGCACTATCAGGATTTTTGGCTAAATCATAAATGAAAATCATCAAAAATCAGATTTTTGCATGTCTGTAACAATTCAGGGTACCCTAACATATCCTGCAAATGATAATACCAAAGCAAAACTAGAAAGCACAGAATCCGATATTTATAGTTGTTAGTGTCCGTTCGGACGCTTACTACAACACGTAATTCGATGAAGAGTTATATATCTCTTTGAAGACTACCGTTTTCCTTCTCTTTTTCTTGCCATCTTCAGGTGGAAAAAATAATTTATGAGAATTAACAGACTTCTCCTTCATTTTAAAGCTTATTATTGCAAAATTCACAAATATTTTGATGACTTTTCTTTCGGGTGAGTCGCTGATAGTGTCTTTAAGTAGTACTCTGCCTACGTAATTTTTTACACAAGGTTCACTGCCACTGCATATGCAACTAACGCCGGGCGTTTATATCAGTGTTTGGTTTCGGGTTATTTTATATACCAAAATATAGTGGTTCTTCTTTGTCTTTCGAGTATTTTAAGAATTCATTGATTACACTATTCGCATTCGAAAGAAACCCAACCCTAGCCAGAAAGACAATTAATTTGGGGATTCATTTCGATAAATGGTCTAGGGTCGGTTTTCTATAATAATCGTTTTTTTTTTTCAGAATCTGCCTTTGAAAAATTAGAATATTGTATAGTTTCAGCTATACATTTGTTTTAGCTTAACCTTCTCTTTCTCTTCTGCCATACACATGTCTTGTTGGATCTTGTAGATTTTGCTGGGTATTGTAATCTTGTCTAAATATCTGCATTGTTGTGGCAGAAAATAAAAGGCTAGCCATTTGGGTTTTTTGACAAAAAAAATTCTTCAACGGTAAAAGAGTTACTTAGGTTTGCCTAGATAATGCTCAGACTCATCATTCATTGATAGCAGTAGTGACAGAAGATCCCCCCGCGGACTCACAGTCCGCTTGTCTCATATTGAATGTGAGTCTTGGAAACCACCACATGTTCACAGGCAGTTTTGAAAAAAAAAGAATAGCTTAAAATCTAGTTATATTGTGCTTTGTTTTGTCAATTGTTAGCGTACCTTTTTGAGTGGGTATCAAAGAAGAAAGAATAAAACATTATTGAAACTTAATCTTTCAAACTCTGCAGTGATAGTAAAAACTAAACTATACATTTCCCCATGTGGCGGTTATCCCCCCAGATTGCAGCACATATGTTCTCATATTCCCTGTAAGGTACGTATTGTATTGTTGTTAAGTATTGGGTTTCACAGGCAGAGGGTCACGGGTTCGTAAGGCCTATGTATAAAATTTTACTTACATGAGAAATAATCTAGAACAAGGCACAATGGTGAACAATAGGGCCAATGCGATTTCAGTTGACTCTTCACGCAAACATTCGTTTCACGCTTTACTCCGCTGTCAGAGAGCCCGTTATGCAGGAACCTAGCAAATTCAATGGTGTTTTTAAATGATCAATCCAGACTATGACGCTCGCGTACCATATCTCCTTTACCCGGTGTGAAAGCAATATAGTCCTTGGGAGCGCATAATCCGGGGGCTTCCATAACTATAACGGAATCAAGCGTGAACTAACTACTGTTGCGTAAAGAGTCAACTAATGCGATTTCCCTATTGTTCCCCATTGTTCCGATCTTGTGCGGACTATGAGTACCGCGTACAATGTTACTTTCTACAAAGCCGGTTACCCGGTTTGCTTATCCATTGTTTTTTATTGTATAGTTATTTTTCTGTTTAACGAGATACATCACACCCCCTACTTAAAATAGATTGTTAGTACGCATGGTTAAAGTTCAAACTGATTAGTAAGGGCTCGTCACATTACTGATCATGTGAATAATTCCACTTTGCATTCGATTGCCGTTTTTGAAGACTAAATGCAGGTGTTTTCTGAATACTAGACGCGCAATGCGCATACCACCTTTAGATACGATGTAGGTTCAAACCATAAACGGCGCAAGTTGGAAAAACCGTGTCGCATGAATTAAAGTTTCCGTTTTTCCACTAAAATTTCCTACCTTAAAAATCGAAATTTCTTTTCTTAAATTAAATATTAACATTAAAAAGTAAAAAACGTATATGACATTTTTGGATTCTAAAGTACCATGGCCCGATCGCTAATAGTTCTCGTCCCCAGAAGCCAGATTTTACCGGAAGTGGTCAACATGTTGGTTATCAGAAGAAAGCTACTAACTTTTTCTCATTTACCTGTGAATATTAGGGCCAAAGGATAGTTGGTTTGGAAAGTAATGAGCGAACATGTGCCCCAATTTGGTTCGACCATATTAATTTACACAGTACCTCTATGGGGCTTACGAATCACGTTTCGGCTCTCACGTGAAAACGCTGAAAAATATGGGTGAAACTTTACAGGCAGGTGGGGTTTTGGGTGAAGTCCAATCTTCAAGATGAAATTGAAAACTCATATCCTTAATTCGGGGCCATCCCCCTTTAAGTAATGTATATTTCAAACTAGAAAGTTGTATTACAGAATTCTAGTCAAAACCACCAGTCGCAAATAAAAATTGTTTCTTTTATGTCATTGTTTCATGTCAGATGCAAAAGTAATTTGAAGCATATCTTATCAATGGAAAATTTAGTCCATTAATGTATTGGAAATAGGCACAAATTTAATTAGATCGATTAACTGGCCTCATAAAAATAAATGATTTATTATGGTCGCACCCCATAGTGGAACAACCTACGTTACCACGTACAGTATAATGATGATCCGCGTTTGTTATTTACAGATGAGACATTAGCTTAATTACTTAAATATATAGTTCTTGTGGTCGTCATCCGGACAGGCGAGGTATTACTGCCATCGGGTATGTGTATTAAAATCGGCCAAGGGCGTCAAGATTTAAATTTACAACCCCAAAACACGGTATGGTTAAGAAAGGCAAACCTACGTACTTCAAAAAAACCCCTAATGAAAGGTAGGAGTAGCTTTTAAAAAACGTTATCACTTTCAAGAGCTATTACCCCTAAGTACATTCATTAGGAATCATTTCATTTTTGCATTTCTAACATATTAATGGATGCTGTGGACCTTAAAATGAAACATACAAGTTAGAAACATTACGTATACTTATTTCAAAAACAGTTGCTAAATTCAACCTTTTAGCGTCCGACTCCCCTCTGCTGTCGCTGGATAGAAACTATGAAGCGCCATTAATGCGCGTTTCGAAGCTCATTGACAACGTGAGCAGAAGCTCGATAATGAAGGATTTTAAGTGAATGATGGAAACGTATTCAAAATCAACTGAAAGATATCCACGATTTTGCCCTTTAGAGCAAAAATATCTGTTTTTTTAACTGCTAAATCAAGTAAAATTTTATTTCTCAGGAATGTAATGTACTCTTTGGATACGGTTTGTTTACTCGGATTCAAAACGGACAAACATGTCACTGTGATAATATTTTACCGTGCAATTATAACAAATATAGGTAAAAAATTTGTAAACGTACGTTCATAATCATGTCACGTAAAGTTTCGTTTTCAACTCAGATTGGTGATGTGTTTTTCTAGGATATTAGTATGTATTAAACAATCGGCAATGATGAAGTTCAAGGGATAATGATAACAATTGTTTTCGGACCAAGTGTCAAATTCATATCTAGTAAAAGGTACATTATAGCATGGCCTTTTTTAAACATTGGTACGTAGGTTTCACAAATAACTAGCGAATTCACCGTGATTCTTCTCGTTACTATAAAGTGTTTTTATATACAGTTTATTATTTTGATATATAAACGTATACTTTACGTTAATGAGGAGAGTGGGTTGTTATTCATTATTTTCGGAATTACTTGGTACATAGAGTTCAAAATTTGTTAACGTAAGTGGCAATATATATGGACATTTTACTAACAACTGTAAATTCATGATCTTATATCTATTCGTTCAAATGACCGAAAGCAAAGATTATTTGTGGGTCACATACAAAGAGATCCTATGCAAGATAGAGCCTTCAAAAGGCTTCTTAGATAAGAAAAAACAGGATGGCATGAAAAGACAAAAAGAGCATAATGTACGAGAATTGCATTAATCTCAATTAATTTGACTAGATCATACCGGTTGGAGTTCCAGTGTACCATTTCAGAAGTGATTGCAACGTTTATCGTTTTGACATAGATGTGGAAACATGCCTATGCATAATATGTGTAAGGTTTAATTAGTTCTTTAATGAGGAAACTTGAGATATACCTTAATTCCTGTGATGACTAAAATTGGTTGCGTCGGAAGCGTTGAAATAGTGTGTTTTTCAGTGTTTGTGTAAACAATACGATCTTGACAGATAGATTAGGTATATAAAAAGATGTGTTTGTCGTAACCAACCGACCTTTAAAAACCTTTTGACTTTTGATTTTTTTTTTTTTTATTCTTTAAAAAAAAAATAGATAAAAGAAAAAAATCCGCCGCGACCCACTTTTTACCAAATTTCACCAATCAATTGTTATTTTTTCTTGAGCAACACGGACAGCATGGGAAAACAGAAATATAAAATATATAAAAGTGTTTAAGTTAAAGTTTGAAGTTTTAGATTTTGAAAAAAAAAGGCTGGAATTTTTAGTATTTAACATGTATTTTATCTAACTCTCAAAAAAAAAAACACAAGACCGACCGACCCTGGCTGTTTTCTTACGTTACGGCAAACATACATATGCTTACCTTGCAAGGGTATTGAAATTAAGTGGTGTTGATCTTACATGAAGCATTACGTTACTGTATTCAATTTTTCCATGGTTTTCCAAAGAAACTTTGGTAGTTAGCTGTTGTTAATGATATGAAAAACGTTCGCACTTTATGCGTTTTTGATCAAATGGAGACGATCAGCAAAACAGGGTGTTATTAGCTATTTCGTTTCCAATGCATTTGAACAAGATTGTCGGTTTACGATAATGCTAAGTAATTAATATACATGTATAATCAAGAAGAAAGTTGCCCATTTTGGGGAAAATATGCAATTTGATGTCACAGCAAATACTGCCCAATTGATTCAAGAAAGACGGCTTCGTTGTATGATTTCTGTATAGCGTTTTTGTAAGTAAAATGTGATTCTCTGACCTATAAGGTTAGTTTTGATAAAATTCAATGAAACTTACGTTACCCTATGTCCCCCAAAACATTCTTACAACACCAAATCCCATATTGAAATGCAAAAATAATATGGCATAATCATGGACAATATAATACGACACAATTGATGATTTGGTTGGTATTTTAAATTAGGAATCATTCATAATTTGTTAATTGCCATTGAGGAAAAAAAATAATAATTTTAACCGCATTAGTTTTATTTTCGACTTAATTCAAAGACCGTCAGAAAATTACTTCAGTTCGTAGATGATACCTTAAACATTGAAGGAGAATCTTACAATTTCCTTTGAATGATCATTGTATTAGACAGGCCAGCAAAACTTAAATATGATTTAACGTCCTCGATATTCACCATGATAGAGCAGTAGATAGCATTGATGTGTAACTCCGTATTGATATCATACGTTACATAAATTGCCCTTCATGTACATTCATAGTAAATTGATCATTCACTGTAATGAAAAGCCAATGTGAGAGACAGCAACAAATGCATCATTTGAAAGACAAAACAGCCAAACGTAGGGTTAAAATTCATAAAAATACAAGAAACAAAAAAAGAAAAAAAGGTCATTGTGATTAATTTGATCTAAATGAATCAACTTAGGAGTTAAGTGCCCCAAAATAATTTTTAGATCACATGGAATAGTATATTACTACCTAGAAATCAAAAAAACTTACATAAAGTCCGTAATTAATAAAACACATTTGAGGATTACAGTGTACCTTTGTGATTGAAATCTTCATTTTTATTGTTAAATCCACGGGGACAGCGTAAGTTATTAATAAAAATACAAGACTAAAATTTGAAGGTGTTGTGAAAATGAAAGTTAGCAAGATTACATGTTGATATTTTTCAAAAAGAAAACTTGAGGGTACTGTTCTTCATTTATTGAATAATAAAAAGTTGTTTTGTTGAATTTAATTTTTTCCACTTTGTCATTTCAACTTGCGCCGATTTAAAGGTTTTGACCCGGAATGTTTCGGAAAGAAACGATGTAAACGAACGCTCTTTCATGATATACTATTTCTGAGCCCGTTATGACACTTAGCTGTCGTTGACCTTTAACACTAAGACCCATAACTATCTATTAAGTTATATGGCTTGCACCTTGGTTTGTTTCCGCACTATCTATTAAGTTATATGGCTTGTCACCTTGGGTTGTTTCCGCCGGACAACGATACGTTCTGAGGAAATTTACTGAGTCAAGCATTATCATTATTATGTAATATCTTATGTTTCTGGCACTGTTGGAACACGTTTCCCTAAGTACTGACATGTGTGTGTGCAGACAGTTATAGGCATCTTGCTATATG
Source organism: Ophioderma brevispina (assembly GCA_023653785.1). NCBI lineage: Eukaryota > Metazoa > Echinodermata > Ophiuroidea > Amphilepidida > Ophiodermatidae > Ophioderma > Ophioderma brevispina. The sequence goes on from JAMKCH010041512.1 coordinate 46,107, forward strand.
CACCATGGGCTTGATTCAATACACCCTCGCGGTGAGGGTTAAAGGGAACAAAACCCTAAGTATTCGATCAGCTATATTTATATACATAATTATATGACCGTTCGAATAGAAGTAATTTTAGTCTCTCAAATTATTCCCTCTAAAAATAAAAGTTGATCAGTGTTCATTGGTGCATCCATTTTGACTTTGGTGGACGTAAACCCGGTTCTAATTTTAAATTGAAATGAACGTGGCAATGTTTTTTTGTTTTAATTCAGCACCTTCAATTGAGCAAAAAGCTGTTTTCCCGCTTAAAAAAATGTTTATTATGGCATCCATTTGATGCTTCAAAATGTTAAAATTTATCTTGTATTTTTTTAAAATTGAAACACCCTCAATTATCACTAAAAGATGTTTAAACAAACTGACTACAGCATTTATTTAAAAGCCCAATCTTTTCGATTAACCCATCATCAAATGTACCCATGAATCCTATCCACATTTTACCTTACACCTTCTGAGGGAAGCGGATTGTCTACTAATGTCTACATTTTAGGTTAAAAAAAAAAAACACGCGTCAGTATTTAACAAAAATATCAAATATTAGTAAAATACGGCAGGTTTTTAAATTAATATTGAAATTTCATTGCAGCAGCAGCTGTGAAAAGCCAACCTATGTGGCCATTAAATACTAATTTATATTTAAGGTTATTTAAATTTCGGAATTGACAAGTGTTGCATGACAGCGACAAGTTTTAGTCAAATTTAACTTGGTTGTTTCCATTTCAATTGGTTTTCTGGTCTTGTAAATCCTGTAACTACTTCGAAAATTAAAGTATTCGTAAATACATTTTCGTAAATAACATTTTCAAAATTATACACTCCCTGTGAGTGTTACCACCCCCCTCCCCCCAGTGAACTCGCTCCGGTGCGCTAAAATGCTAAAAACTTTCGTAAACAGCTTCTAGGTAATCGTTCTCTCATCTTTCTGGTCATTTTAGCGAAAAAAATGTGAAGGTAGCACCTTCACCGGGGTTAGGGTATGCCGTCAAAGTCGAAGGGTAGGGGGGTGGTTGCCACCCAAGGATATTTTATGGTGCATTTTTTGAAAATATTTATGCACAGTATGGCTCTAAAACTCTATGTTTATGTACTTATTTTGGTATCAATGAAAAGAGGAGGACCATAGCTATCCATTGGTATCAAAATCATAAGCATCGGGTGGTTTATAACAAATTCTCGAGGGGGTGGTAACCACCCCATCCCCCCCCCCCCCCCCCCCCTTGGTAAACCGTGTTACAAAAAAGGCTTGGTAAGACGAGGGTTAATAAGGGACAAATCAATACTCGTTTTCAGGTTCTGCCCGGTTGCCCTCAATCTTCTGAATCCTTTAATCCGATAAGTAATTCAGCAAACTCAATGAATTGAACCGCGCGGAACCGGACAGAACCGGAAAACGCCGGCCAGTTGAGTATTGAAGTCATTTGCACTCAATACACTATAAACATTATAACAAAATATTTTTGGAAATCATCCCATGTAACATAATTTGCCTCCTTATATCATCAGGTTGTAATGCAACCTAATGCAACCTTTTTTTCTCGCGGATATTTAATGGCCATATGGTTGATTCTTTTAGAGCAAGTACTAAGGTGAAATGTGAAGGTTAAACAAACTCGTCGGCCACAAGACCCATACCAACTCAGACCCAAAGATACGCATGGTAAATCAAGCTCAGATGGTAAGCCTGCCTGCTCCTGATTATGAGATAATTCATAAAACCACAAATTGCGAAATCGGGGGCGTATGTTGTTGTTTTTTCTTATGAACTCGAAACATAGGGTCTTTGAAAATGGAAAAAAGGATACATTTGCGACTGCTGCGCCGAAATACCGGGCTATGCCGAAACGCCCGGTCTTTCGGCAGATGACCTTGCCGTACGGGAGGGGTATCTGCCGAAACGCCCGGTGTTTCGGCAATTATTCATGCCGAAAATGCGGGCTACGTCATTACCTGCCGAACGGCAGGGTTACTTGCCGAAACAATGGGTTATCCCAGTAGTTCGGCACAGAGGGATGGAACTAAGTTCTTATGTCAATTGGCTGTACGGACACAGGATGACACGAAATAGGTGTTTAGTTGACTTAGCTCGTACGACAGGGTAAGATTAGCTTTAAACTAATAATTTTAGGGCCCGTTCACTATTTACAAGGGAGGGGACCGGAGAAATTGAAAGATGTGTTGGAAAATTGTATAAGTAACCCCCAATGTAAAGTTACATAGGCCCTATTGCATAGAACCCACACACCCATCCCACACACACATAGGTACGTCATATGATTTACTGCTGATATGCAGATAGGTGCTTGGTTTACTGAATAATAAATTTAACATGATCCCGACCCCACCCCCCATCAGAAAAAAAATAAAATCACATAACCCCCTATTTGTTAAGTAGAATCACATAGGTCTAATCCAAATGTTTGTACTCACCGGACCCTACCCTAATCTAATTCCTAACCCTAATCTTAACCCTAGGTCCTATAGGCCCTATAACCCTAACCCTAAACTTAACCGGTGTTGCAACCGTCCTAATAGCCCTCCTAATAAATAAAGGGGGAATTTACAATGGGAGCCATATGTATACCAATTCCCCACCAATGCATATAACGTATACATTGTTTCCGAATTCGGCTACCTTGCTAAACGAACGCGGGAATTCTTCTTCATGGGGTCTATGTGGGTGCGTTTGGCTTTACAAGATCGTATTTACGTCTACTATTACTACATGCTTGTTCTTAAATGACAAAAGCCTGATTTTTAATAATTTTCATTGTAGAATTGTCCCAATAAAATAACGGACATGTGCTAAACACGTGCTCTACACATCACAGCACGTTATTTTCCACTCGCTTCTCCTCTGCCCGAATGCCCCGGTACTTCGGCAGTTCTGAGAGGAGGAACTTCGGCACCCGTGTATTTCGGGAAAAACACCCGGGTGTTTTCGGCACAACACTGCTCCTGATTTTGAGATAATTCATAAAACGCGAATTAACTTATGCCCTATTGGGACAACGTGGGCGGGGCCCTTTTTTTTTTAAACACATCCCAATCAAGTTTTTTTAAATGAAAAAATAATTCTAACCAAAGAATTACTACTTTCATGAAACAAGTAAAAAGAATCTTAATAACTGTCATTTTTTGGACCACAACTAATTTTAGGTGGAACTAACTTAGACAAGGTCTAACTTTAAACCTGGTCTAATGCATTCGGACCTTGGGGTGCTCAGTATGGTGATCGGGTAAAGGGATTGTGTGTGTTGGGTGGGGGGGGGTGCGCGTGTGTGTGTTGCGTGCGTGTGTTTGCGCTCGCGGTGTGTTGTGGTTGTGTGGTTTGTGGGTGTGTGGTGTGTGTGTGTGAACTTAGTAAACTAAACACCTCCGATCGGGGACATTTTCTATTTTCTAACCTAAAACCTCCGATCAGGGACATTTGAAGACCGGGACGTCCCCTATCGTAGTACCATATACCAGGGGTATCCCTATGTCTAAAAGTGCTAAATGGCCTGACCCGCGTTGTGGGGTGGGCTAAAAACACACAATTGTGTGTTTTCTGGCCCATAACGCCACGATTAGGGACCTGAAACACATAAATAAGCCTGAAATAACCTGTATGTCCCCGATCAGTATGTTTTCGGACTAATGTCCCGAGGCTATCGAACACACAATACCAGTCTGCGTGTGTGCGCGTGTGTGTGTGTGTGTGTGTGTGTGTGTGTGTGTGTGTGTGTGTGTGATGTTCTGGTGATGTGTTGTGTGTGTGTGCGGGTGTTTGTGCTTGGTCCGGTACATAAGGGTATGTTCCTTGCCGCCCGGGACAGGTGCCACTAATCCGGGCCACTAAATCCTTCCATGTCTGATACGTTTTTGGGATGAACACAGCACGTTATTGGGTCCTAGCTTTCAAATACACCACCCAACTAGATTCTACCCGAGGTTACGTTGATTTGATTTGAATGACGACTACTACGGGGAGATAACCATTTTGTTAGAGCTGCCGCATGAGTGAGTGCAGTGGAAGACCTCTTTATTTTCTCATTTCAAAATGCTTGGAGTGGAAGAATTTTTGTTGTTGGTGTTGATTGCTTTTGTTTTGGTTTGTTTTTTGTATTGTTTTTGTTTTACTTGTTGTATGAATAAACAGCAAAATAATATGCATGCACTAAAGATTGGTCTGGGTCACAAAAGATCGTGCCTATTAATCATTTAAATTTTTGCCAGTTTCAATGGCTTGGCCTCTATCGTCTGCCAGTAGTAAATGAAGTTGGGTAATATACTCCCCTCTTCAGTTCTGTACAAGCATTATCACAATCATTTATAGGCTACAAAGAGTAAAATTTCCACCAGTACCTGTGTGGATTGCAAGATTGAATCGTATCAAAAATGGGCTCGGTAGAATTCCTTTTTTTTGAACATCATCGATCTACGAGTGTTCGTGTTGAGTCTTTTTATCCTCTACACAGGACATGGTGGTACATCAAACGACCTCGTAATTTTCCTCAGGACCCATTCGGTTTGCCCGTAGTTGGATGTATCTTAACCCAACGGTATCTCTATATTTAAGAACAGAAAACAAATGCACAAGTTCTGACTAATTTGGCATTGAAATAGGGAACATTTTTAGCCTAGACTTGGGATTGATAAAAGTTCGTCGTTTTGAACAACTATGACTGAATCAAGGACGCGTTTTTTCAAAAATCCTAATCTGAAATGACAGACCAACAGGGGAAATATCGTTCTTAAGGAATTGCACTTCAATCAAAGCAGGTATAATATCCGTTCTGATTCTGAATCTTTCCGCTTGAAAAATGATGTGAAATCTTTCGGACCTTCTTAATACCACTGTTTTAACCACTTTGCGTGCTGGAAAAGATTAATTCATTCATCCTTTTCTACCTGGAGAACTAAGCAGTTAAAATGCCAAATCATTATTAATTACGATTCTTGTTATGACGTCCTATGGACATCAAAGGCCGAAATACCTTTTCAACCCACAAAATAAATGAGCCTTGTGCAACAAATGATCTGCCTTTTATAATATAACACAGATTAATTATTTTAATCAGTTTGTTGCAAGAATTTGGTTATTTATGTCAAAACAAAATTTACAATAAACAAACTTCACACGATTTATAAAACTACTATACTTAATATTTCAAGTCCCCTAGTGTTGAAACGAATGATTGCAGTTCAACGATGATAAGTCCCTCACAGCGAAGACTCCAAAATGACAGCATGCAAAAATCCTCAGGTAATATTCCAGGGAAATCTTCAGTCTGAAGATAACTTTTGGCCAGCAGTTCAAGACGACAAGGTTTTAAATAAGTCCCTCGACGACACTAATTTCCACAATATATAAGTCCAAGATAATCACCACGATTTCCATCTGTCCACAATTTGGAATTCCTATTTTGATTCCCAGCTCTTTTGACTTCGAAAAGAACGACAGTATACTAATTATAGCACATCGCTCACATTGAATTGAAAATATAATAAATCCTGGAACCTATGGTTACTGTACAGGTCTGCAATTATGAGATCAAAACTAGCTACTTGATTACAACTGGCTGTGGCCCCAAGGAATTTCTCAAATATCTCCTTTCTATCACGGATTCCAAGGTTTTAAAATAGATATTACACAAGCATCATGCATGAACATAACCTTGCACTAGCTGACCATTGGATTTGCAATCACTTCACATTTATAACCTCAGGGGGAGTCCCCGAAAAATGCATCTGTTTTTATCTCAACGCAGCACCTCTGTTTTATTCATTTTTCACTGGAGATATTTGCGCTTATTCACAAACATTTAAGTAGACCCGACCTTGCGTTTTGCGATATGAGCAAATACTGTTTCCCACGGTCCCATGGGCCACTGGTTATAAATTCTGTCCGTTTACGGACAGAGACAGACAGAAAATACAAAATTGCGAATTTATAACATATACGACCAATTGCACCGATAAGCTTAGTACCACATGTATAATAATGTTACGGTTTTCAGATGAATGAAAATATATCTTTTTTGAGGTAATTCTGATGAGATTTTGACCTCAAGCACTTCTTAAAAATAATGGAGAGCTCCGCCCTGGAACGATCGTCAAAGCTGATGATCTACGAGTTACTGACCCGGTTGGCCAGTAACTTAAAGCAATAATAGCACAGGGGAGGCAAGGACACCAAGTTAATGTGCACTAACAGTTGGGGAAGGGTTATTTGGGTGCCTGTAGAAACCTATAGGAAATATCCGCTAAAAAGTCGTGTTTTTTTTGGTGGACCATTTTCCTTTTAAACCAGATATCGCCCAGTGCTGAAAATTGGCACAGAGAAAGAAGCAGTAATTTCAGGAGGATTTATCTGCCGCTCACCAGGTGAGCACCAACTAATTTTAGTAAAAAAACCCCTGATATTTTGATTTCGCGGTTTCCCAATTCCAAAAATCCCGTCTAACTGACAAAAGCAATTTAAAATTTCGGAATTTCGTCGCCGTTGCCTACTCTCCTTCTACTACAGGTTTACAACACATCGCACAAATTCAAACAAGGTAGCGAGCAATACGTATCGATTGTTATTTCAGCTGTATCAGAGACTTAATTTCCTTCCCAATTTTACGACACGGTTTATTTTTTGTGGATCAAAAAAAGATTCATGCACGGTGTTTTCGGTGTACGTGGGCATGGAATGTGGACTGAGAATTCGATTCAAAAGTTCACCCGTTCCCGCAATGTTTAAATCTCCGATCAAGAAAAACTTGCAGAATTCTCGATACTTGGAAAATGATCGTACGCTGACCGCGGCGATTGCAGTGTGTGTGTGTGGAAGCATGACTGGGCTAGCCTAGTAACAGGCAAGGGAACCTTTACGGGGGGCGTCGTTTTTTTACATGTGTTTGGCATGAATGAGGGTGATTCGTAATGGAAAATGCAAAAGAATTGATAATGACTCGTCTGACATGCCCGAAATTTCAGTATGACTCCGTTGTACTAGGCTACCCAGGGTTCTCACTCATCATCCGCTACTACGATATCCCATGTTATTTGCGTTGTAGGAGAACAGGGCAATGTACTTTTAGTAGTATAGTAAATTCAATATGTGACGAAATTTCCATTTCGCCAAACATACACAATCATTGTCATTGAGTTGCAATGCGTAACAGGGCGCGTGTGTGTGTACCCCAGTCATTGTAGTAGGTTCTGCAAGGCTTAGCCATGCATGATAAATGTCGTTTCGTAACAGGCTGATCGCATGTCAATGCCATTCTGCTGTAATTATGTTTCTAATACTTGCGCCCTCTGGCCCTGTGACATATTTGTGGGCATTGGGCAGAATTTGTGGTTTTTACAACTTTTAAATTTTAAGTAATTTAAATTACCATTTTTGTAATTCAACAGACTGTATCTCCCGAGCCTTCACGGGACTGCACTATATCAAACCTTCATCGGGACCTGGCACTTGTGTACACGCATCGCCGCAAAAAGCTCAGGATTAGATGTGTGGTGTTGCCCGGTTGTCTCAAGCCCGTTACTAATCGAAATACGTCCCACCCCCCCCCCCCCCCCCCCTAATAGCACTTTTTTTTTGGAAGACCGCCTCCAATTTTCCCAACTTTTGAGCTTTTTAAATAAACGTTGCATTGGTAACTGGCTAGTAAAAACTATCCTGTGCATGTTTAAGAAGCTCGAAATGTTATGTGTTGCAAACGATAGAATTTTGTAATTGGAATCATAGTATCGGAGATCTCCAATATAAATAGCCGGGAATAGCGCCATGTACGTAATCTACGCTCATCCATTAGTTGTTTTAATTGGTTCAGGCAAGTCAAGTTAGAAGTCATTTTCTTCGTGAGGGCAATAACATTTGTTTATTGATTTAGTAAAGATATTAATCCACATTGTACACACTATAGGTTTTGCAATCCCTATTCGGAATTTAATTTTTATTTGTAAATGTGCAATTAAATATCACCGCTTGTTTGTATAATACATTAACAACGCCAATTTTACCTCACGTTTTTTATTTTAAGGTGTTACGTGCTTCTGGATAGGCTGCGAAACATCTACCGACGATTTGCAGTAACCACATTAAGAGAATTTGGAATTGAAGAGAGCCCTTTGAAGAACAAATATGTTCTGGAAAACTGTCACTTTGGATAAAAGAGCTTACACGGTACAAGGCAAAAACCCTTGGATCCCCAAGATTTAATCGCGAACGCAAAGTTTCAAATATCATTTTTCGTTTTCTTTTTGGAAAGCATTATGAATACCTGATGGAACTTTCCAAAAATTTACATCTTCTCCGTAAACGACTGACTTATTGGACCTCTGGAGGTGTACGGGTTTTGTTTCCACCCATGCATATTTGACGGGCCGATAACACAGCAAACCTCGCAGATATTACATTACACTCGGAGAGTTTTGGTAAAGAAGATTTTTCACTGAACATCGTCTTTCCCATGTTTCTGAATGTCCCCATTACTTTGTGACGTGGTTTTTAACAACCAAATTGAATTGAAACAAAACGAAGGTATCGCTCCCACCTCAACGAAGGTCACTTCTTACAACAATCATCAACCTGTGCGCGGGAGCAACTGATCCCACTTCATCGAGTGTGCCGATGGTGCTTACTATACATGATAGGCCATCCGGATATTCAAATGCGCGTGCAAGAAATTGACTTGTAGTAGGTCGAAATCGCCTGCCACGACTTTCGGATATACCCATCTACACTACACCGCCGCTATTTACTTGAAGTTCACCGCGTTGCAAACAGCATCCCACTCAACGGTTTTTCACACCGCCGCACAATCGACAAACGTCATGACTACCACCTTCCGCAGAACATTCCTTATTAGAATTTGTGGGCATTTCACAATGATGCCGATTTTTGGAGACCCATCCAAATTCGATACCCACGCGTTCCTTGACGAATCCGGGAAGTGCCGATACCGGAGGGAACTAATTCCTCCTTTTTCAATAGGTATGTTTGATCAAGTTTGGTTTATTAAAAAATCAGCTCGTGTATCGGACTCTAAATATGAATGATATACGATAATAGCAACAAATATTATCTAAAAGACAAAAGCGAATATTATTTAGTGATTTAAAGAAAATTAACCAATCTAAATTTGTCTAAATTCCAGCGGCAACACGACCATATTCTGCCTACCATGTATCGGTTCTAAAAACGCAAATGTGAGCGTCCATGAAAAAACCTCAAATATAGTTTTCATTGTATATTTCCATTAAAACGACACAAGATCAGAGATATTGGTCACAATGATTCATTGTAGCATTATAACTAACCTAAAGCCTACACACTTAAAAAAATACGGGGGTCAACATGCACTCGGGGCGCTGGATATGGTCCCTTAGCGTCAGATAATTAAGGTAGCCTTATCTGGAGATAACAAACCTGAACGCAAATAACGCTCATATCATTACATAGAGTTAACACCGAGTTAGCAAAGCTGAACCCTAAAGTTCGGTCCTTCTCAGAGTTAAGAATATTTATCTTGGTGGAGGGAAATCGAATGGCATTTTGTGGTAACTAACAACACAGCCAGTTATGGCTGTTATCTATGAATTACCATAAGGTCAAGCGAATGTTTGCGGCGATGTTTCGCACAAAACGCAGGGTTCCATTGAAATGTACCAAAAACTACAATGTGAAGACGGTAAAGAACTCAAAAAACTGTCATATCGAGGGATGTGGCGGAAGGCACATACATCATAATTGCCCCTCAGAAAGAATCCAAATGCGAACGTGCGATGGAACCCTGTCAATGTGACAGCATCGTCATTCAATCAATTGTGCTCGAAGACCTAAAAGGTTAACACTTAAGTGCCCAAGCTAAAAAAACTTCCGTTAGTGCCCAAGGGGGGGGGGGGGTTCCTAGGGACCCAACCTAGATAACCACTTTCCCGTGGGAGTTTGATCATGACACTAACACAAGTAAATGGGGGTCATGTAAGAACCACAATAAAAATGAAAATCCGAACTTTGACCTATGACCTATGGCCAATTAAAATTGTCACTCTCCGAAAAAGAGTGGTTCGCACATTTCCATCCTCAGCAACTCCAATATAAGGTTTTGAACCAAAATAATTCATTATATCGACTCTAGAATAACCAATTAAAATAATCATTGCAAAATATAGCCAAATTTATACCATCTACAAGTATTTTTCTCAAAAACTTCAAATCACCTTAGTTTTCCCATAGACTTACACAGTTAAGAGCAAGGTCATGAAAATTAAAATTGATGCTATCAGCATATAAAAGGTTATTTGATTTAAGTATTATTAATTATTAATTAATTGCCTCCTAAGGTATATATCAAAGCAAATAAATCCCAAGATTTAATTACTTTAATGTTTTAATTAGTAAAATATCTTGATTTTTTTCACTTCCGTTAGTGCCCAAGGGGGGGGGGGGGTTCCTAGGGACCCAACCTAGATAACCACTTTCCCGTGGGAGTTTGATCATGACACTAACACAAGTAAATGGGGGTCATGTAAGAACCACAATAAAAATGAAAATCCGAACTTTGACCTATGACCTATGGCCAATTAAAATTGTCACTCTCCGAAAAAGAGTGGTTTTTGGTTCGTCGCACCATTTCCATCTCAGCAAACTCCACTATAAGGTTTTGAAACCAAACAATCAATTCATGATATCGACTCTAAGAAGAACCAATTAAATAATCATTGCAAAAATATAGCCAAAGTTATACCAATCTACAAGTATTTTTCTCAAAAACTTCAAAATACCCTTAGTTTTCCCATAGACTTACACAGTTAAGAGCAAGGTCATGAAAAAATTAAAATTGATGCTATCAGCATATAAAAGGTTATTTGATTTAAGTATTATTAATTTAATGGCCTCTAAGGTATATATCAAAGCAAATAAATCCCAAGATTTAATTACTTTAATGTTTTAATTAGTAAAATATCTTGATTTTTTTTTTCACTTCCGTTAGTGCCCAAGGGGGGGGGGGGGGTTCCTAGGGACCCAACCTAATTATTCTAATGAAGCCACGGGTGGATTTAATTTTTTTTTTGTATCAGGAGAAGCGTATTCATAAATCAGACAATTAGCAAAAAAACTCCTTGAAAAATTTGATTGCGTAACCGAGAAATCGCAAAAAAAATCAAATGTTGGGTACTATGGAACCCCCCCCCTTATTAAAGGGTTAAATCATGCAACATGCAAATTAACAAAAGAGTAAATTTGATACCACAGGATAGCTTAGAGTTTCTTCTTTCCATTGGTATAAAAATATGTACCAACATCCCCATTATGACGTCACTATGACGTCATATGTTGAGGAAAGTGTGAAAATACTGAATATAGGGTGGAAAATTGATTACTTCGCAATTTTAGCGAATCAAAAAACCTAAATGCTCTCATTATATAAAACTAGTCATTTCCCATCAAGTAGAGCCAAAAACGCATGAAAATCGGATATGCCTAACTTTTTTGGCGAAAAAAAATAATTTTATCCTATTCCACACTGTGGCAGTTTTGCTAACATGCAAATTTATGATGTCATTGTGACGTAATGCTAGGCATGTTGGTACTCATCAATGGAAAGAGAAGGACCATAGCTATCTATTGGTACCAAAATCAAGTGTCT
>JAMKCH010041513.1:0-12200 GCA_023653785.1 Ophioderma brevispina
TTGTTCAAAAACCTATTAGTACAATTAAAATCTGTGGTTAAAGCTTTATATTGTCCATAAGTAATTGGTCACTTTGCTTTGAGAATTAGCCACATGTGTATCATGTTGCGACTAATGAAGGCTATATCAATGAACAGCTGGAAGAGATATCTAGATGTCAAACCGATTTTTTATAGGTTTTCTTTTTGTGGAATCTGCTTTTGGCATATTCAAATGTTACCCTTAAAACTTAAAGATAGTACATTTGCATGCATATAGTTCAGGTTAACTCCCGCGCCTAGTGTGAGCTATTAAAGCGTGCAATATAGCAGTAACTGTTCCACGGCATTGTTCAAAAGTATTAACATATTACCGTTTATAACAAACGGACTTGGAAAGAGTTGGCAGCTCTGAGTACAAGGTAGGCTAAATTCCATAAATTTGATGTTAAAAATTAAGAACTATGAATATTTAGACTGGGTAATAGCATGTTTGAAGCCCTAAAATCCCACTTTTTCAAAACTGCGTATTTCTTTGAAAAAAACATCTCCTGTTTCCATCAGGCTTTCGCGCGCTCGCGATAATCAAAGAATATGCCGTGGGCCTCTCCATAAAAAAAACTATAGTGATACTACACACATTCCCAGACCAACAACCGCACAAACGGATTGCTATAAAGTGGTCCTTCCAGCTTATTTTGGCGGCCCAACAAAACACTTAACAGTTTGAACACATACTTCACACGGCGGAGACACTTTACTAAACCCGTTATTCTTTGCTTTACCAGATATTAAAGGTGGGTGACTCTGCTAGACAACCTCGTCCTCAACTTTACTCCATCAAATTGAAATTTTTCCTTAATACAGAAGAAACTTCAATATTTGTTAGTCTTAATCAAATTTAATCGCAGAAATGTTTACCTTTTTTGTTTTTTTTTTTTTTTTTTTTAAGTGTTTTTTAAAAATAAAATGCATCATATTTATTAATGTCCTATGGGCCAATTGTGTACACATGTTTGCTCCTACTACTATCCAAACGGTTGGAACGATGTACCTCCATGAGAAGGAACGAAAGAGAGAGAGAGAGATCATTATGGAAACGAAGACTGAGGAGTGTTCAGACTTGTACAAATGTTTGAAACCTAAACACATTTCTTGCTAAACGAATTAAAGAAATGTGGTATTCTAAGGGGAAAGACGTACTGAAGTTGAACAAATACTTCATCGAGGTGGTACGTGAAACTTGTACAAATGCCATATACGATTTTGAAGTAGGGCTCATCCCAAGAGGCATTTCGATAAGAATTATTCACATTTTCATTTTAAGTTTTCGGTTGCCATCTTCCACATTTCACATAATTAATACACTTTCTTTCTACTGTTGAAAATGTACATACTTTACTATATCCATTACGAAAGATCAATTATTAAATTAACATTTATTTCATGCGCCTGTTTGAGTTTCATCAAATTTTTTACAACTAGCCCTACACAACTACTCTAAAATCCCCCAACAACAGTCGCCACGCACGACCACTAATCTCCCAAATTATTTAGGATCTTGCTTCAGTAGAGTAAGGCAACAGTATGTTTATGGTGGAGGGGGTCCTACCCACATAGCACGCATAATTTGCCTCAACAATGGTGCCCCGCGGATCTTGGCATCGTCACTTATGTGGGTGGCCTTTAATGGTTCTTTATTGGCTTCTCCAAGGGCACGAATGTATCTGTTGGTAATTCTTGGCATCGGTAACACGTGGCGATTGCAAAGGCGCCAATGGTTTTCCATTGCAGCTGTGGCATTGTTTTTCATGTCGGCACCCCATACTGGTCCAATATGTGCGAATCTTGACCCAAACAACAGCCACTATGAGCCATTCTTGGTAAAACATTGCCCATTATTGACTTAAAAGCATTGATTGCTTAAACAGATCCTTCCAGCTGAATTAAGGATTTTTCTGGAGACTCTGCATCTCAAATGCGTCCAACTCTTCATGTCCATGAAAATATCTAATTTTTATTTAAAAATCAGTACAGCTTGAAAAAATCCATTTAAAATAATTGTTGTAAAGAACATACGGGCCAATCATTGCACACCAAAAAAAAAAAAAACCTCAGGCTTACAACATGGTTACCAATCATTGGTCCCATATTGGCCATTATGATGTTCCTACAGAATATTCCATCCATACACGTCTACAGTTAAATCAAATATCAAATAACCCTTGTTTGTGTAATTTGTCTTCTTCATAAATTTGGCTAGCCAATTAACACGTTGTGTCATCCTCTGTCTCATCGGTCCCTGGACTCGTCCACATGTCTCCTTGACTCTTCCATTTCCGCCTTACATAACATCTGATTGGCTGATCATTTTGTTGTTTCAAGAGCCCAAAGCAACTTTGACCAAATCAGCTGATCGAACGGAAAACAACACTGTTTTCCTCAAATGTGAACATATCAGTTTCAATTTTACGACATTTCTGCATGCCCTAAAGGTATTCTAACCTTTAACAATAAAACCTGATACATTATTACATCTACTTCAATTTCAACATTCACAGCATTTTGGCTCCAAACAAATCCAACATTTACAAAAATTAACGACCTTTCGAGAACTAACATTTTAGAAACACTACCTACTACTCACTAACTTGGCAATATCAAAAATGGCGACTTTGTGTGGGATAACATTGAAACAACCACCAAAACTCTTTTTTTCCGTTTTCCCCATCAAACTAGGAAGTCTAGGAAGTAAATAATTATTTAATGTAATTTTAAATTTAATTTTAAGAAGCACGTGATGACATGATATTCCACTCACGAAGTACAAAATGAGGTAAGACTTGCAAAACAGCACAGTAAACTGGCACAAAAAGGTATGTGGGATTTCTTATTTTGGTAATGTAAACACTCAAATTAACTTGGCGATCTACAAAATAGCATGGCAGATGATCTTATTTCTTCAAAAATAAATCCCCCAAATCATCGAGGCTTGACATATAACAATGATCTTAATGATCTTGGGCTATGCATCTGCATCAGTATCAAGACAAGTACTGCAGACCTAGCCTAGGCCTTCTTAGCTTACTTAGCCCTGTGAGGCCTACCGCGTCTGGGCCCTGCACTGAACTTGAACTGTCCCTCTTTTTCGTAATTTGGATCATACATGTGATCTATACTGAGACTGAGTAGTAAAGACACATGAAAATATACAACCAGTCAGTTTACAGAAAACACCGCGCGATAAATTGACAAAATACTTCGAGTTGGGCAGGCACAACTAACTTAGCTCCCTAGCTAGCCTAAATAAATTAACACAAATCCAAAATGGGTGTAAACTCTGATCCAATCATGCAAACTGGTCCCAAAATATTTTGAATTTACTATTCACAGATTTTTTTCCCTTCCACGTCCATATATATTTTTAAAGCTAAAATGTTACTATAGTTGTTGTTTGTTAGAAACATCCTGAAGTCCCATTCAATTTGGACTGAAAGGGTCCGATTTCAGTCAGGAGTGCTAGATGAATCTCAAGACAGTTGGTAAAACCGTATTGAGTCAGATTCTTAGAACATAATAATGATAATATTGGATGGCTTCTTTCTGGTGATACTGATTATATTGGATTCGCTATATGAAAATATCGGATTTGCCAATATCGGATTCGCCGTTGGCTCCTCCGATATTGGCTCATCCGATATTTTCATATAGCTCATCCAATATATTCTGGTATCACCCTCAAGCCATCCAATATTATATCAATATTGGGCCCATGAGCAAAATATATTTATCCAATATAGGACCAAAACATAATAAATATTGGTCCAGTATTGGACCACCATTGCAGTGCTATCTGGGTATGGACCCCAAAATTTGTTTTCGCGATGGCCGCTTCACGCGTGGGATTTTTGCGCATAATTTTTTTGTAATTGTCTGACTTTTAAATGCGCTTCTTTCATCCAAAATAATTAAAACCGGCCAAGACGTTAATGAGTTATGGAACCCTCCCCCTCCCACTCTTGGGCACTAACGGAAGTCATCTGAGAATATTTTTAAAAATCAAAGAACCAAAGCGTTTTTTTGCTGATATAAGTTCACACATACATGTGAAACAATTAATAGTAGCATTAAAAATAATTAACCCTTTATGTGCTGAAAACAAACAATTTGATCGTGGACGTTGCTAAACCGTTGCTGTACAAACTCCATGGGAAAATGACGTGTATTTTGCAACACCCGTAAACAAATCAGGATTCCCTAAAACTGCTGGTTTTGTGTCAAATATATGTAATTTGGGTCTTCTAGAATAAATATCAACATAAAAAAAGTTTTCAAAATGTTTGATGTAAGCGCAAGGCTCATTCGAATTTTCCGTCTTTTTGTCCAATTTTCGCGTGTTTTGAGAACAATGTTTTGCCTCTAGTCTGTAGCCAAAATAACAAATTTCATTTTTTATTGCTGATTTAGGGTTGTCTTATGACCCTTCACATGTGTTATAAATTTCGTGCAAAATTCCCTCGGTAAAGTGGTTTCGGGGGGGGGGGTCCTATTGAAACCCCGTGGTCACTTAAGTGTTAACACTTTAGTGCATACAGATTTTAGGTAATTGCCTAAATATCAGTTGCGCATATTTTGGTGGAAAAAATCAAATCGGTCATGGCGCTCATCGGTCAGACAATTACAAAAAATCTATAACGCTATAACAAATGCTGTTATTATTATATTAATACCCCCCCGGTCACTTAAGTGTTAAAAAATAAAAGTTGTTCTTCGTGGAACTTGTGAACGTGTCAATAATTCCAGCAGTACTACACTAAAGCTATAATAAGTGTTTTAAAATGCAGTTAACCCTCGTCTTACCCTAGTGAACTTCACTCCGTTGCGCTAAAATGCCAAAAACTTTCGTAAAAAGCTTCTAGGTAATCGTTCCCTCATCCTTTCTGGTCATTTTAGCGAAACAAATGTGAAGGTAGCACCTTCACTCGGGTTAGGGTATGCCATCAAAGTCGAAGGGTGGGGGAGGGGTGGTTGCCTTCCAAGGGTATTTTATGGTGCATTTTTGAAAATCGTATGCACAGTATGGCTCTAAAACTCAATGTGTATGTAAAACTCGCCAATTGCCATCAGAGCTGAAAACCGCATGAAAATCCGATATTCCTACTTTTTTAGCGCAAAATTGGATTTTTGCATATTTTCTGTGGAAAATGCCAATTTTGCCGACTCGCGGAACTAATGACGTCATTGTGACGCCATACTAGGTATGTTGGTACTTATTTTGGTTTCAATGGAAAGCATCAATCATAAGCATCGGGTGTTTTATAACGAGTTCTGGGGGGGGTAACCACCACCCCTCCAATACCACCCCCCCCCCCTTGGTAAACCGTGTTAAAAAAAGCTTGGTAAGACGAGGGTTAATCCGTATTGTGTAGTTCCATTTGTTGTTGTTAAAAGGATTTAATTTTAGTTTTTGAACCAAATTTAGATTCCAAATATCTTACACGATCGTTCCATCCGAAGAGAGACAAGATTTCACCCTTGCAAGAATTGATGAACACAAATCCACAGATGAATTTCAGGTCTACAAAAAGCCAGCCACGTAACCAAAATCCATGTAACACCCATCAGAGTGGAGATTGAATTTTGTAAATAACAAAGAAAGATTGAATAAATCTATTAAACAAAATGTCGTATAATAAATCAATATAAATAAGCAAACTAATTTATATTTCGCTAACATACACAAACACACACGTACCTCTATACCTACGTACCCAGACACATACAGAACACAATACAGACACACACATTGTACCTACCCACACATACACACAACTGGCCATAAGTCGTGCAACATGCAAAAAAGCAATTTATATTCACAAATTGAATTTAAAATTTGTATCAGATCTTGACTATCACAATTACGTAATTATCGTCAAAGTGGGGTTTTTCAAACAATATGATGTGTTCTCCTTTTCCCAGAATCAAGTGTTGCGACAAACGTCTTTAATAATTTTTTTTATTTTCTTTATCCCGTAATATGGCGGTTAAAGAAGCTGGCTAATGATAACTTGCCGATTGTACTCGGTTTTGGGCTCTGTCATTCAAATGAACTGGTGTCCGAAAAAATTCGGCTAATTATTGAAGCAGAAATCTGATCACTTGATTCAAACGACTGTAGCTCGGCCTATACTTAACCGATTAGAATATCTTTGCAGCAATTAAAATAATGAACTAAGCGTTCAGATGATACCACATAAGGTTAGATATTTGTCAATTAAAAAATCAAAATTGGCGGCACAATCAGTCCAAGTTTTAAGTTTTTTTGACTCACCCTGTATATATATATGATATCTATAATATAAATAATTATATATATATATAATATATATATATATATATATTATATATAGTTATATAGTAATTATATATCTATTATATATATAATATATATATAATTATAATGATAGGCTTACTTTCACTACAGGCTGTTTCACGCCCTTGGGCGATCGTCAGGTGATTGTCCTTACATAACAAAACAAAGCGCATTTCTCTGATTCCGAATTTCTGTGCGAACTCGACACGCCGTGTGCGTGTTAGCTAATCGCGGGGTCATAAAAAGGTAAATTAGGTAAAGAGAAAGCGAAGGGTGACACTGACTTTTTTAGTCTAACGCCAGGGCATTACTTCCGGTATTTTTTTACAGGACGTTACCCCCGATATGACGTCACAAAATTTTTAAATCCAAGCGCTCAGATTTGAGAGTGCGAGTAGATCTAAAGAAAAATTTAAATATCGAAAGATATTAATGTTCGGTTCAATTTATGTACTTTGTGCTTTCGTGCGGAAATTAAGCTTACCACGCCGAAAAGTACGACGTACCAAAATGGCGAAAGTCAGAGTCACGAACTTCAAAAAAGATATGTAGGCCCATGAAAATTTACCATCAACGGAAAATGCTACAGAGGTAGATCTTGATGTACATTACTTGGTCGAAAAAAGTGTGAATTATGGCATGCTAATACGCGCCATTCGCATGTTGTTGTTTTTCGATCTGAAAGGTGTTTTGCATGCGTGACAATGACACGCAAGGATGACGCAGTAGATACGAACCTGATTTTATGTGAAATAGATGACGCTATAAGAAAAAAAACCGAGCTTTTATTTGTGGCTCTTGGAAACTTTCAGAAGGAAAAAATAGGTGCTTAAGTTGTTAGAGTCGATTCAACCCTCGTGTCACCAAAGGAAAGTTTTGGACACGCGTCGCTTCCGCGCGTCGAATAGTGGGAGAGGAGGCAGAAAAACAACATTTGACTTGATTCTCTGTTTCATGAACGAACTAAAAGCGGTGTCTTATTTTACGCGGGGGGGGGGGGTGGGGGGGGGTATTTTTTTTGTGTGGGGGGGGGGGGGGTTGAGGATTTGAGGGTAACAGAAAAATTCTGTAAGAGACGAGGGGGAACGGAAATTTTTCATCAACGAGAGAGAGGGGACATGAACTTTAATGGGGAAATCAGCATGATCAAGGCAAGGGGGAGTGTGAAATTTTTGGACTGAAGCGAGTGGGGGGGGGACGCGAAAATTTTTGCCGAAAAAAGTTTGAAATCCATCCCCCCCTGCATAAATAAGGACCGCTTCCCTAACTAAGATAATTGGCCTTTCATGTGACGTTATTTTCACACGGAGAGTGCAAGACTTTTTGTTTGTTTCGTGGTATTCAACCAGAGCGCTAAAAACCAGTAACAATATACTTCACTTGTTCCAATTAAATACCCTGAAGCAAATACATTTGGTCAGAATGTTTTTGAGATCTAAATGTAGCTAAAATGGGTCGCTTAAGTGACTTGAATGCTTTCATTAAGCATACATTGATTTTCACTGATATCGGATTTTCATGTTCCAATATATTAAGCGTGGAATTGTAATTTCCTTTCCACCGACTGACTACCCCTCTTTCAATGCCCATAGAACTTCGGAAAAGTACTTGAGGTGACAAGATGGGTTGAATCCACTATAGTAATTTTTAATGACACTGGATCGTTTAACAAAGAACCGCACTCGCAAGTACTGATGACTGAATGAGGCTACGGCATCTGGTGTAAGACTTGACTGCAAGAAATCAATTAAAGCCTATACACCGATTCAACTCTACACATTTGCATATATTGATTTTTCGCGTGCTCGATCTACAGTGGCGTAACCTGCTTTGGAAAGGGAAAGGTCCCACGCAAAATCTGCCTATAGACTCCATGGGATCAAAGAGAGAAAGATGTTCGCATAATGACAATTGGTTTACGCATATCGGCGAAGTAAACTGATGCCGGCGCAAATTTAATATTGTCTAATTATAGCCTTTCAATACTCTGTGTTATGTCAAGACGCAAAAGTTGCAGGCACATTTGATTGAAAATGAATAAAAAGTCATCACAATTTCTCTTTCTCCTAAATATCAAGTGACCAGTATAATACATCATGCAGCCTTGACTCGAGCAAAAATGCCCTGTTGAGATCCAGTAAATCCGCTCGGTATGCAGAGTATAAAGCACTACAAAATACTTTTCAACTGTAATTGGAAATAACAATGCTCTGTTACGTTCCATATAAAAAGGTTTCAGGTGCTCATCAATCACAGAATTAATGACTTTTTTTTTTTTTCATGACGCAAAAGCACAAAATACCTGTCCTCGTTCAGCAATAAATAAATCTTAGGCCTCTACTGTGCGTTCAATAAAAACTTTTACCATATTTTCAATCATTATTCCGAAAAGAACAAAGATGAACAAAAATCATGAAGAAGTTTGTTTGCAATACCTGTGACCTAACACTTTGTGCAGAAACAAAACTTTAACACTTTGCAGTACTAGTTCGTACCCCATTGTTCTTTTGAATTTACCGTGCTGTTAGCATAGGTCGCTAGACCCCCTTCTCTTTTTGTATTTTTCTAAATAATCCGGTAATTGAATAGAAATGAGGTATCGCATACGTTATGGATCTTGGTTCTGCACAAAAATGTTTACGGGTCACTGCTTCTTACCAAGCAACGTAGCCACCGTGGAGTTTTGTTCACTTAGTTTCTTTTTTGAATAAATTATGAAATATAAAGTCAAAATTATGAACTCACAGTATAACCTCAAAGTTTATTTTTTCCGCGAACGATGCCAGCTCAATCCAAACTGCGTAACATTCATATAAGTCCCCAAGTATACAAAAGAGTTTGCCATTGATTCCGTCCTGCGCACTGCAACCCCATCACTAAGGGGCACTGACGGAATCAAAGGCAATGCTTCCTTTTGCGTACTTGAGACTTCGATGTGAAACGTCTACACAAAACGGGCGGGGATAACCAGCTATAACACCTGACGCCTCTATTTCAACTGCATGGACAAGTAACAAAGGCTCTGCAGTTCCAACTAAACAAAGGGGAATCTGAAGTCCTTAGTCCGCTGAATACGAGTGATTTACTGTCAATAATGCCATTATATTGCTTGAGTTAATGTAGCATAGTGTATGGTCCTTGATCACTGATATTCAAAAAAAATTTGAGATGGCATTTTATTCACTTTCATTAAATGGCAACCTTACAATTGTCATAAAACCAATAAACGGTAATTATAACATTTATTCTATTTATAGTGGGAAAATTGTTTACTTCCTGCGAATTATGTAATCAAAATGAACAATTTTTCCGTTGATCCCATGGCCAAATACTCCTCAGCCCCCACCCACGAATGAGAGCAGGAAAATAACACAAATTATAGTAATAAGAGTTATAACTTGAATTTTAGTTTTTCCTGGAGCTGGCGCTGCGCAACAGAGCTAGGTGTTGAAAAAGAAGGTATTCCCTGTCCGTCCTCGAAACCCTACAACCCGTAGTACTTGAATAGCGCGCTTGTTTAACGGAGCTAAGAAGGTGTTATAAGTAAGAAACGATAGATCAACTCTATATGTATGTGATTTGATCTAAATCTATAGTTTGATCTATCTGTCCACTAATGAGAGAGGAACCTTTTTCCCACGTCTTTTTTCCAAACTGGAAATTTTCTAACAAGTCGTGGCGGGCTCATTACCATCAGATAAATCCTACAGAAGATGAAATATACCAATTAATTTTATCATCTCATCAGTGCTAAAAATAGCTCAGTTTTTTGAATAATATGCCATTCCGCAGTTCTTGAAAATGTAAACATTGCAAAATTCTGCCGGAAGTCGACAGCATGAGCATGACTAAATTTCCTTAGAATGCGACTTCTGTAGAACCGATTGGACAATATTTATATTTTATAAACAAAATATACATATTTAAGACTTATTCATCAGTCTGTGGGAATAATTTGTCCTCTCCTCTGTTAACAATTAATCGTACCAATGAGTGCTCATATCGCACGCTTCACCAAGTTCTAACGAACCCCTTAAAAATTGACGCTTTTTAAACGGCTATATCTGTTGGCGTTCCTACTGTTTTGTCGTGGCCGCATTTCGATACGAGTTCTGATCGTTTGGTAAATATAATTGTCTTTTGTGTCTTTATAGGCCTCTAACTTTTTCCTCTATGCAGAGGTTTCAAACTGTCCCGATTTGCGCTATTGGTGTTCGTATTTGTGTTGTTACAATTCGTAAGCGCAATACGTATTGGTATTAATCCTGTTCAAGCGCCAACGTACTTTGATAGTTTCAGTCTCTTTTGTGTATTTTCATGTTTATGAAACTTTTTTATGGTTATTCAACCTTTCTTAAAGGTTTTTTTCCAGCAATTCCGATATGGAATGTATTCGCATCGCGTGATGGTGACTTTGTAGACTACCGATTCTACTAGGGGGGCAAGTATTTAATTCTCTGCATTTCATGGTTTGTCCAGGCCTTTCGTTTTTCTCTTTTGAAAAGGTTTTGAGGAGCCTATTGTTATGAGATTAAATTTAATCGTATCCCATGTTCTTCATGCAACTATAGCTGAGTTTTTTTAAGGTTTTTTGTTGACGAG
The DNA here is from genome assembly GCA_023653785.1 of Ophioderma brevispina. Classification (NCBI taxonomy): domain Eukaryota; kingdom Metazoa; phylum Echinodermata; class Ophiuroidea; order Amphilepidida; family Ophiodermatidae; genus Ophioderma; species Ophioderma brevispina. The sequence continues at coordinate 10,954 of JAMKCH010041513.1, forward strand.
CTTTGTGCAGCTTGTGTCCCCCTGGTCGGAATGTTGAGCGATCAGTCTAAGGAATGGCCCGGGAGACTTGCTTTGACGTTAGCGCTTACGGGGGATTAAACAGATAATTTTTCCTCAAAGTTTTCTCTTTTGGCTCTCTAGATTGGAGTTTGCGTTTGGTAGCGGACGTGCGTTCTTGTAGCCACTGTTTTTTAGGCGGCGTCTACGGGGGTGCATGCTTTCTGAAAACGTTCTCACGTGATGATAACGATGATAGACCGCTTTTCGACCTGGGCCTTGGGTAATAACGCTTCTTATTAGTGGTGGGAATTATTGGAGTTTGCCTTGATGTACTGGCGTTCGTTTTGCGTTCTATATGGCTGGTAGTGTTGCTGTTTCCAGGTTGAACGTGACATCAAGATAGTCAACAACTTTCAGATTGGTTTTGGACTTTGATTTTGAGTCCGAGTTCTTGGACGATCTTTCCTGGCCTTATCCGCTTGCATGGCTACCACCTGTGAGTTTTTCATGTAGCGAGCCGGTCCATCGCGGTAGAGACTTATACTAGACATATCTAATCTTAACCATCCTTACCGCCAATTTGGACGAAGCGTATAAGCCTACCGCTCACAAACTTCTTTTCTGCTGGCTCCCCGTCATAAAGCCCCCACGGCCGCGGCGACCGCATCTTTCGTTTTCATCGCGCTTTTAAATCCATTTGGGTCCTTGCTATGGTAGACAATATGTTTATCCTAGCGTGCGTGAAGGTGCTGAATTCAGTTTTGGCTAATTTGGTGGTGTAAGACTTAGCCCATTTGAGGCCAGTTTCAAGAAGGATCCTTGAGGTTTTGATGGTCAAATTCGATGATGTCTAATACTAGAAAAGTTAAGTACCTATCTGGAAGATTTTCGAACCAATCTATCACTCCATTGGTACTTTCCATTGGGTTATGTCTTCGTTTGTGCTCGTCATGTTCAGCGTTGATGCGGTCGAGCTTTTTTCTTGCTGACCCTACCTAGATCAGATTTCGTTGGGTTGATGATCCTATTTTTTGGATTGCTCTTGAAGTTGTCTTTTTATGCATCTTTGAGGTGTCACTAACAGTTTGCATGAAGAACATTGACACGATTCATTAAATCTCATAACACGGCTCCTCAAAAACGAAATGCCCAGACACCCCATGTACTGTCAGAATTAAGCATTTGGCGCCACCCATACGTGGGAATGCATATACAATAATATTAAATATATTTGATATGATATATCA
>JAMKCH010041514.1:0-22644 GCA_023653785.1 Ophioderma brevispina
CCTTGATGAGGAGATTCTTTTGTACCAAGAATTGCCCAACCAATTTTTCGCCTCCTATATAGATATAGATAACAAATATCGCTACACACCACCATGATGAAGGGCGAGCCCGAAATTTGTGTCAACTCATCTCATTATTACGGCATTCTTCACTTTGGACATTGAACTTATAGAGTTTTATATATCTATATAATATATTGTACATATATATATACTATATATATATATATAGTATATATATATATATATAACATATATCAAGAAAAAAGAGTTAAAAAAAGATATTTTAACTATGTAAGGTGGATTCGAACCCATAAACAATGTATATATGCATGTATATGGTATATCTGTTGTTTTAAAATATGCCATTATAAACCCATCAGATTTATCCGGGGAAGAGCTACAGTCCACGGATATATGAAAATTCTTGTATTAAAATTCTAAAGATCTTAAGTGGGGATGTTCACATTTCAGATATTATCAAACGTGCTAGTGGTCGCCTGTTTATGTTAACCACTTTAAGACGAGTCGGTTGCCACTAGAGGACCTTAAAAACTATATATTTGGCTTATTAGGCCACTCGTTGGTATGCGTCCTGATTGGGCCTTCTAGGCTTTGGAGCAACAACATTTAGCTCTAGAACGAAACAAAGCGTGCTTGCAAGATTATGTTGGGTAATAAATTTCATTATTACCAAGACGCTCTGAACCGTGGGCAGTCACCAATTAAGGGAACGCGTGAAAAAATTTTGTTTTCATTATTGACAAAACCCTTTTGACATCTCCTGCATCCGTAATTGGTTACCCAAGTCAAGAGGGGAGGGCTTCCTTAAGTTTACAAACCGAAACAATTACAAAAAGTGGTAGGGTAGTGGCAAATACATGGCTTTTCTGGAACCCCCCCCATTGCTTCATTGAGTTCTTAGTTCGAAGATTCCATTTGTGTTATTTTTTTTTCAACAAATCACTCGTTAATTAATTAAGAACACAAAGTTCTAAATCCATTTTATAACTTTAAATTTTAGTATTGCTTAACAATAGTTTGTCTTGGGGGGGCACTCACCTATATATGAAATAATTAAAAAAACCACAACCCCCCACACACACACCTGTTTCCATAACACAAAAAATGCGATTTGCTATTTAATTAAAAACGATGTATAATGCAAGTTATAGAAATGAAGTTTATCTGAATACAGTGGATTGATCACGTTCAGTATTTGAGTCCTTTCTCCTTTGGCGTATAATCATTATATGTCTTTATTCATACTTTGCGGATATCCACCTCTCACACAGTGCGCACAAATAATATACACGTACGCACATGTGTTGTCGGGCGTTTATGTGTAGGTGTGTGTGTATATATATGTGCTGAAGTCTATATAATGTAAATTTTTTAGTGTACCATTTGTTAAATAAAGTTTCCTTTTAAAAAAGTGATGTGAGATTTTGAAAAATCAATGAATAAATGCTTGTAATGCCCAGAAATAGATTCTATGTCAATAAATGATATGGTATCATTTGAGGGATGATTCCATCTTCTTCTCCTGAAAAAATCTTGTTCTGAACTTAAAGCGTTTTGAGTATGAGCGTTTTGTAAAATCTGTACATGATTTTGTGGCCGTTCGGATACAATCTGTTCAAATGTGGAAACATTTTGTGCAGATTGGTTCCCGCCCCCTCATTTCAATGTTGCATGGGCACGACACACTTGAGCAATCTCGCACCATATTATTTTCAACACTGTTGGGATGGGGATGGGGAGGGGGGAAGATGAGTTATCGTTACAATGCGTTCAAGCATATTATCCTTCATAGCTACCAATATTAACAGTGTTCCAAGGACTTATGAAAAGATTGTAGTCCGCGTTAATTGCAAAAGTCCCTTTTCGCTAGACCGGCCGATTAATTTGGGAAATCGTACACTTAAAGAACTAAGGAAGTATAAACTGCCGACTTGATGGTAACATTGGTTCCATACAGGTACTCAGTGAATTAAAGGTGTGAATGTCACTGGTACAGAAGAAAGGTAAAGTACTACTGAAATGAAATTGTAATGTTAACTTGTTTTTCCAAAGGCACCAAATTTTGCGCAGCTCGGACGATTCTGGTAATTTCCGAAGTACATAAAATAACATAAGATTATTCAAATGTTATGAAAGTTCTCCACTGCTGTGTAGAGGGGTCTACACTCGGTGAAATCTATTGTCAACTGGCAAAGAAGAAATGATGGAACAGATTGTCCTCTTAATCGAAGTTTCCCAAGATGCAACAAAACACGCGGAGACGGAGACAAGACGAACAGGCATCATCTTGAAAGGAAGTCCACATCCTGTGATTGAAGTGTTTTGACATAGCAATTACAGAATGTATATTGTCATCAACAGGTGTGCAATCTGGCTTCCTATAGGTAAACAAGGAACTTCTATCCAGTTCTTAGAACTGAGAAGATAAGACACTGTGCGGCTATTGTACCTCTCTAACTGCGAACATAGTACTGACAGTTCGTCAGGAGTGCTCACAATCTAGTCCATTTAGAACTAGGTCAATCAGATAAGCATGCTATATGCACAACCAATCCAAGTTTATATTTTCCTTCCAGTTCTCCTCACTCATACTTTTAGATAACTTAACAGATTCTTAATCACAGAAAAATATATAAATATTCAGGAGTCTGTCACATACTATAAAGTGCATGTTGTACCTACAATACCAACATTTTGTGTCGATACCACTTTCTTGAAAATAAACAACAACAACATATAAAATGACACAAAGTTCCTCTACCAAAAAATCGCAATCATAAGGCACGAACTCCTAAACTCTATCTGTTTTTTATTGCGATGAAATTACTAATTTTTAAAACGGGAAAGCTGAGACAAACCTTTATTTTTACGGTCTTAAAATAGTGACCTACTTTAAAATCACACTACAAATTTATTGCAATAACAGTATAGTTCTATGAAATGATATGAAACGAAAGGTTTATTTAAGCGATACATGGTTTTCCAATGTTCTGATATTGATTGCGTGTCCTAGATTACCGACCTAAGACTATGTATTTTTGGACCAGTCTCTAGTGTATGTTCTCTATCTGGCTATTCTCTTACTTAGCTGGTACATTTCGTTGTATTGAAGAGGACCCGGGAATAAAACCAAAGTACACAATTGTACTCATTGAGAACTAAGGTCAGGGCAAACATGGTTTACAAAATGGCGATACCTGAGATTTTTTTAGCCTTACAAACTCAGTTTTTGTTAGTGGTGGATTTCTTCCAAGGCCAAACAAAAATATGTGGAATCATTCAAATTCGTAATCTTTTTATTTACATGACACGAAAGGGATTAATGTATACTTCAGCAAGCATACGCCACTTTTTGGCGACGCAAAAACAATCAATAACATTCAAATACTTGCGAACGAACAATTTTTGAAAGGTTATTTTTAATAACATTTTCCCCCTCTGTATTCTCTATTACATGTATATATGGGTATCAGCTTCGGGGCTTTTCATACAAAAGTCAGCTCAGACATATCCGTAATGCTTGATTTTTTTTTTTTTTTTTTCCCCTCTATTTGAAATTATTGGTTTGGCAATGAAGACGAAGGTTCTCAAATATCGCCATTATTCTGTTACTTTTGAATAATGGAAAAGCTAGCATACATTACCGTGATCCGTCTGTAGCTTGAATGATACAGCGCCAGTGTATGTTCACACCATATCAATTTAGAACTTTATTATCCCAATGACATTGAGAGGGATGAAAGCGCCGTATAACCTTGTTTTAAAAAAAATACTGCCTAACAAGATGTTTTTCTCTCTTCTTCTTCAATTTCTTCTTCTCAGTAATACACAGGATGTCATAAAAAAAACCAAACATTTTGAGTTGGGAATGGGAAATAGTTCCAATTTGTAGCAAGATAGCCAATATAAACATGCCTCCGAAAAAAGGGTCAGAAACAGTGCGTTTGGAAAATAATAGAAATTAACGTCGATGGTTAGTTGCCTAAATTAATTTGTTTATTTAAGGATACAATCCACAATATCCAGTTGGATCATATCTATAGAGTGCGTATATATAGACATTAATGAATTTTCATTTGGAATTGGGCTAACCGTATACATCTTACAAAGTGAAAAAAAAAGGCAAATTAAAACTTGCTTGTTTAAACCTAAAACAATTTTCAATAATAAAGAAAAACTAAAATTAACAAACGATCGACCTAAATATAGACAGTGTGTATTTACCTTCTTGAATAAATTCATTGCAGTGATAAAAGGCTTTAACTAGCAATGTAGAGCACGTTCACTCGTGTTTGCTGCCATTTGATCGAATTTAAATGTGTTTTCTGTTGATTATCGCGCACAGCGCGAGATGATAAACGCATCCAAGCATAGTTGTCTCAAACCCCGAAGCGCAGAAGGCTTCAAGCCACGATGTGGTTGCGTATCAGAGTCAATACATATCACTGGCGTAGTTTTCCAAGCACCGTATTGATGTTAATTTCATGTTGTTCCGGATAGTCTGGATTCATGAATTAAGACAATTTGACTTCGTCCAAATGCCAGCAACAACGAGTGACGTGCTCTACTGCTAGTTAAAGCCATTTTATCACTGCCATGAATTTAATTCAAATGTAAATACACCAGTGTCCTATATTTTAGGGCGACGTGTGAAAATTTATGTAGTCTTGTTAATTTTAATTGTTTTATGTTAACCAGAAAGTTTTAACTTGCCTTTTTTTTTTTCACATTTAATTTATTAAAGCTGTAGCCCAATTCCAAATTGAAATTCATTAAAATGTCAATATATCGAACTCTATAGATAATGTCCACATGATTATGTGGGATGTACCTTTAAATAACAATGAATGTAATGTCCAATACCATCAGACGTTAATTATCTATTATTTCCCACCACTGTTTCTGACCCCTTTTTTGCGGAGGCATGTTTTATTTGGCTATTTGCGCAAGTGGAATATTTCCCCACCCAACTGTCAAATGTTTTGTTTTTATGACCTCCTGTGGATTACTGAGAAGGAAATGAGAAAAACATCTTTGGGGCAGTATTTTTTTAACAAGTGTTTATACTGCGCCTTTCATCCCTCTCAATTTCTTGGGATACTAGTCTACATTGATATGGTGTGAACATACCCACTGGCGCTGTATCTTCAAGTACAGAACGTGATCAAGTGTAATGTATTGCTAGCTTTTCCATTTTCAAGTAACAATTGAATGGATATTTGCGAACCTTCGTCCTCATTGCCAAACCACCATTTCATAGAGGGAAAATAGCACACACGGCGTATGTCTGAGCTGACTTTGTATGAAAAGCCCCGAAGCTGATACCCATCATACATTTGCGGTGAGATGAATCCAGAGAAATGTATATGTAAACAAATACCCTCAAAATGTTCTTCGCACTCTTGAAATTGTTATTGATTTTTTTTTATGCGTCGCCAAAAAAGTGATGTATGCTTTTGCTGAAGTATAATGATCCTTTTCGTGTCATGTACATAAAAAGATTACGAAATTTGGAATATTACCACATATTTTTTGTTGCTTGAAGAAATCCACCCTAACTAAACTGATGTAAAGGTGTTGCAGCAAAAGGCATATCTACCACCCACTCTCCTTTCGCGCGCCCTTTGGTAAACCATTTTGCCCTGACCTAGTTCTCAATAGTACAGTTTGTACTGTTGGTTTTATTCCCGGTCCTCTTCAATGGGGACAAGATCGAATTACCACTTAATTAACATAGCCAGATAGAGAACATACACTAGAGACTGGTCCAAAAAATACTAGTTTTATCGTAATCTAGGGACCTGCAATCAATATCATAACATTGGAAACCTGTATCGCTTAATATAACCACCTTCCGTTTCATATCATTTCATAGAACTATAAATTGCTATTGCAATAAATTTGTAGTGTTTTAAAGTAGGTCCTATTTTACTGACCGTAAAATAGTTTTCTCAGCTTTCACCCGTTTTTAAAATTATAATGTCATCGCAATAAAAAACAGAATAGAGTTTAGGAGTTCTGCCTTATGATTGCGATTTTTTTTTTGGTAGAGGATACTTGTTCCATTTTAAATAGTTTGTCTGTTGTTTATATTTCACAAATCTCACACAAAAATGTTGTTTGTATTGTAGGTACAACATTTCAACTTTCAATGTAGTGTTGACAGACTCCTGAATATTATATTATTTTCTGTATATTAAATCATGTAAAGAAGTCATATAATTATGAGTGAGGGAACTGGAAAATATTAAACTTGCAATTTTTTGTTGCATAAGCATGAGCTTATCTTTTGGATTGACAGTTCTAAATGGACTAATTGGTGAGCACTTTCTGAAGAACATGTCAGAATGGTTCGCAGTTAGAGAGGACAAATGCGCCACAGTGTCATATCTTATCCCTTTCTAAGAACTGGATAAGAAGTTCTTTGTTTACCTAGCGGAAGCAAGATTGCAGACCTGTTGATGAACAATAGACCGTCTGTAATTGCTATGTCCAAAACACGTCGACACCAGGATGTGGAACTTCCTTTAAAGATGATGAAATTTTCGTCTTGTCTCCGCGTGTTTTGTTGCATCTTGGGAAATTTTTTGTTAAGGACAAATACTGGTTGCAAGGCATTGTCTTTTTGCCATTTGACAGAGAGTTCATCGAGTGTGACCTCTCCAACAGAAGGTGGAGAACTAATTCATAACATTTGAAGAATCATGTTATTTTATGTATTCTGGAAAGTTTACCAGAATCGTCAGAGCTCAGCAAATTTTGTGCCTTTGGAAAAACAAAGGTTAACATTACATTTCAGTATGACTTTACCTTTTCTTCTGTACCAGGGACATCAACTTTAATTCACTGAGTACCTGTTTATGGACAACTGTTATACCATCAAGCTGCCGTTATACTTCCAGTAGTTTTTCAAGTGTAGCGAGTATTTCAAATTAATCGCCGGTCTGCGAAGGGACTTGTTAGCGCGAGATGAACGCGGAACTACAATCTTGTTCAGAAGTCTTGTAACACCTGTTAATATTGGTAGCTATGAAGAGATAATAGGCTTGAAACGCTTGTAACTATAACTCTCTTCCCCCTCCCCAAGCCCCTCCCAACATGTTTGAAAATAATCTGGTGCGAGATTGCTCAGTGTGTCGTGCCCATGCAACAATTGAAATGTAGGGGGCGGGAACCAATCTGCACAAAGTGTTTTCCAACAATTTTTGACAAGATTTGTAATCCGAACGGCCAAAAAATCATGTACAGATTTTACAAAACCGCTCATAACTCAAAAACGCTATAATTAAGAAATGATTTTTTCAGGAGAAGAAGATTGTGTAATCATCCCTCAATGATCCTATACATTTCGTAAATAGAATCAGATGTCTGGGCATTACAAGCATTTATTCAGTTGATTTTTCAAATCTCATCAATTTTTTTAAAAGGAAAGCGGTTAAATTATAAACAAAATGGTACTCTAAAAATTAGCATTATAATAGACTTCAGCACATATATATACGCACACACCTCCCACTAAACGCACGCCACATGTGCGAACGTGTATATTTGTGCGCACGTGTGTGAGAGGGGGATTGCCGCAAAGTCTGAATAAAAGACGAGAAATGATATACGAGCCAAAGGAGAAATGATCAAATACGAACGTGATCAATCCACTGTATGTAAGAAATAAACTTTCTTTCTAAACTTGCATGATACATCGTTTTTACACATTAAATAGTCGCATTTTTTGTTTATGGAAACAGGTGTGTGTGTGGGGGGGGGCCTGATGTTGTATTAGAGAGCTGACGGTTTTAATCAGACCTCAGAGCGAAACTATTGTTAAGCAATACGAAATTAAAGTTATAAAATGGATTTAGAAAACTGGTGTATCTTAAATTATTAACGGAGTGATTTGGTTGAAAAAAAAAATAACACAAATGGATTCGAACTTAAGAACTTTAATTACAGCAAGGGTTACAAGCCAATGGATTTGCCACTACCTACCACGTTTTATGTGTTTCGGTTGTAAACTTAAGCCTCCCCTCTTGACTTGGGTAACCATTACGGAGGCATGAGATTAAGAAGTTTGTCAATAATTGAAACAAATTTTGTCACGCGTTCCCTTAATTGGTGTGGCTGCCACTGTTCAAGAGCGTCTGGTAAGAATGAATTTATTACCCAACATAATCTTGTAAGCACGCTTTGTATTCGTTCTAGGTAAATGTTGGTTGCTCTCAGACAGCGCCGAATGCCAAGCAGGAACCGCATACTCAACGAGTGTCTAATAAAGCCCAATATATATAGTTTTAAGGTCCTCTAGTGGCAAACCGCATCGTTTTAAAGTGTTAACATAAACAGGCGACCACTAGCACGTTTGATAATATCTGAAAGTTGAACATCCCACTTAAGATTCTTTTATAAATTTTAATACCAAGAATTTTCATAATATCCGTGGACTGTAGCCCTCTTCCCCGGATAATCTGAGTGGTTGAGATATAGGCATATTTTTAACACAAGATATATCCATAGGCATCAATATACATTTTTTATGGGTTTCGAATCCCACCTTACTCGTGAAAAATACTTTTTTTAACTCTTTTTTCTTGATATAATGTTATATAGATATAATATATCTGTATATATATATATATCTATCTATCATATAATCTCATCTCTCTATATCTCTATACACCCTATCTACCTTTTCAATATCCAAAGTACGAATGCCGTACTAATGAGATCAGTTGACCACAATTTTCGTGCTTCGCCCCTTCATCAGGTGAGTTTGTAGCGAGATTTGTTTCTATATATATATATAGGTCCGAGAATTGTTTGCATTCATTGTACAAAAAATCTCCTCATCAAGGAACAAATATATAGCGAAAAAATTGTGACGAGGAAAACGTTGCAGTCCAATCGCATAGATTTATATATTCACATAGATCAAGCTTTCCAGCAAAAAACAGCTCTTCTTCAGGATGCGCAATAAGCATGGCCTACAAACAAAGTGGAAACACAACAGGAAAAATAAGATAACGGATACAACATGGGTAAGAGAAAGATTAAAATAAAAGGAAGGGAAAAGTAACACATGAGGTACACTAAAAAACACGAACACAAACCCACCTGCAATGATTCATAAGAAGACGGCAAACACCCATACGAAACTCCCTCAATGTTGTTAGTGTGTTGGTGTGTTGTGTGTAGTGAGTGAGTGAGTAGATGAGTGCAACGATGAGTGAGTGCGTGAGTGAGTGAGTGATGAGTGAGTGAGTGAGTGGAGTGAGTGCTGCGTGGGTGACTATCAATTCACTTATTTTGCTTGTGATGTAAGGTACCCGTGACAAGACAACGGCAGTGGACAAAAGGACCAACCCAGTAAGCTACTAGAAAATGCTAAGGAAAATCATTGAAATATTATTCTCAACCTTAATTCCAAAGGTTGAAAGAGTGTCGGAGTTTTGAAATCCAAAAGGATTCTCGCATGAGAATATACGATCTGTTTTGGTGTGAATCTGTTCGATACCAGTATTTGAGCGTATTTAGGTTTATTATCAGGTACATTGAAATGGTTTCTATTAGTGAGGGACTGTAGTGAACAGATTTATTGTTAGTGGCAATCCCCGATAAAATTGTGAATTTTTGTACACAAGTACTTTATACATTGATAATCAAAAAAATTGTGGAAGCACTTGCCACACCCCGTTCATGGCCCCCAGCTTGGATTTCAAAGTACCAGGGGTAAAATTTTTTAAAATGTTCCGATTTGTGGTTGAAAAGCACACCATGATGTCTGTCTGGTTCACAAGGATTCCATAAAGTCTAGTTTATGCTACCTGTGACTTATATTTAAGGAATTAATGGGGTAAAAACTGGAAAAAATGGTAAAAAGTCAATTTTTGGGTTTGTACAGGGGTCAAAAATTAAAAGTGCTCAAATTTTTTGTAAAAATGATGGTTTCAATTGTTGGTTGAGCTCATAGAATGAAAATAGTAATAGTTTTGACTACGCTTACGGTCCTGGTTATTAACCAAATGGCGAAAAAGTCAACAGCTATCACAGCTATGGCGCTATTGACTGTGACTTTTGTGTTGGATAACGTGAAAAATAAGGCATAACTATAAGCAAACTATTCCTTATTTTTAACCTTTTCAGCCAGGAAACAATTTTGCACCCATATTCACTGAATCAAAGCAACTTTTTCACTCTTTGACCCATGACACACAAACATTGCACTTTTTCACCATTTTTACCGTTTTTACCTCATAATTCTACGGAACTATAGCCATAGATATGTTTATCCATACCTTTCTTGAATCCTTGTGACCAGACATACACCATGGTGTGGCTTTTAACACATGTCATAACATTTTAAATTTTTTGACCCCTGTATCACCTTGAATCCAAGCTGGGGCCATTAAGGGGGGTTTGGCAGTTCTTCCATCAATATTATGGATTACCAATGCCCTAAAAGTACGTGTGTGCAAAATTCACAATTTATCCGGAAGCGCACACTCTTACACTACATCCCCTGCTAATAAGGAAGTTCCTTTATTGTTTGTGCTTGATTTCCGACCGGTGTTGGTTGAAACGAGTATAAAGAGTGGTGGTCCGTCTTATCCATTGATAACTGTTGATTCCATTTTTGGCAATTGATAACATAAATGTCCATGAGCTCTTGCAAGTGATGTGACTGGTGATAGGAAAAGACTCTTTTGTGACATTGCTGGTTATTATTTTTTATATCCAGTAAGAAGTATTGAGGAGACATTTTTTTAGGTACATTTGTAAAAACCATTGGGGTGTGGACTAGTCGGAGTTGGATGATCTTCCTTTCAATTTGGAAGTAAACAAGTATAGCCCGAATATTTGTGAAGGACGTTTTGAAATGCAAGCAGATGGGGTTCAGGGAATATCTCCTTCAAAGATGGTTAGGTGTGAAGAATGTGAAGGTGGGATTTGATGACTGATGAAGATGGAAATCTGGGATTGTATGTGATGACAAGGGGACCCTGTTGGTGGGTGATTTTTCCGTGTATTGGAGAAGAGAGTCACGTTGATGTTCCTCGCCGTCCACTCTGTTTCTCACAAGATTGCGTTTATAACCACGTTTGGTGAGGTTGGACTTTCAAAGTCTCCTGCTTATTGTGCACTCAATAAGCGCACTGTCCACAAATCCCCCACCTGACTTTAATTCGCCTCATGGAATTGGTTCCTTAAACTTAATAATTATGTTTAATAATATTCACTACATTCAGCTCACAGGAACTGCGATGGGCACGGTTTTCGCCCCGAGCTACGCCAATTCTGTTTATGGGGCAACCTTGAAGAAAGACTGCTTGCTTCTGCTCATGTCAAACCCTATCCCAACTCCTGGATCCGCTTCATAGATGATATATTCTTCATGTGGACTTATTCTGAAGATAATTTGTCTGAATTCATAATCATCTACATTCCTTCCCTACCGACTATTACTTCACTTTTGAATCATCCACTTCACAGGTTCCTTTCCTCAACGTCACTGCCAGTCCTCGACTTACTGGATATTTTTCCACTCAGCTTTACTCCAAACCCACGGAACTCTCATATGTAAATCTCTCTCCTCCTCCTCTCATCCACCACATACCTTCAAAGGTGTTTGCTTACAGTCAGGCACTCCGGGTCAGGAGAATTTGCTCTGAAGATTCCCAGAAGAATCTCACCGAACACACAAATGGAGAAACTTTGAAGAAGTCCCAACCTCACCAAACGTGGTTATAAACGCAATCTTGTTGAGAAACAGATTCGGCGGGCTGAGGAACATCAACTTGACTCTCTTCTCCTCCAATCAAGGAAATTATCATTATACATCATCCAAAATGTCTTATAATATTTAATATTTTTATTTTCCCATATAATAGGCCCACCTAGTTCTGGACCTACAATTCTTACAAAACTTATTGGAACACTTAACACTATTGTATTAAAAAAATGCTTTGCCCGTGATCACATCTTAGGTCCTTAAGCGCCAAACTTCACAGTTTCAATTGCACATTGATCCTCCATTCGACCTTTCTTATACCCGCCCCCCCAACATTGAAGATTCCACAAGAAGCGATAACTAAATGTTCACCTCAAGCACGCTATGTTCCAACCTAACCAACCAATTGCTGTTATTTGGGGAAAAGGGTTTGCACCAAAATGATGGTACATGGTTTTTCGATACTATCTCCCCCCTGTCATTCGGGAATTTAGCCTTACTTTCCGAATTTGGCTGTAAAACTTTCCGAGGGACCACCTGATGCGTGCTGGATTTTCCATAAGATTGAATCTGGCAGCGCGACACTCACAAAAGGACTGATAGACATTTCAGGAACACTATGAGAGGCAACATATTGGTGTCAGTGAGACCGTGTCAGAAGCATGGAACTTCTACTTTCCTTCTTGAGTCTCCATTCCCGGACTCGTCTTGCAGACAAGCCAAATCCCACATTTTCTTCCTAAAAGCAATGCCAAAGAAACTTAAGGACACTTTCCCCCCGCGAAATTTGCTACTATAATTAAGGGGGTGTGAGCATGCTGAATTTTTTTTTTCTACAATATTAATTGATTATTGCAATCAACATGCCAATAGTTTCTCTTTGAATACAACAAGTGATAATACCAAAATGTTTGGGGTATGGATGAGCCTTTTTTTTATTTTCAAATGATATTGTTGCGGCGGATCCCTCTATCGCCCGCATAAATCCCGTCGTGCTCCCGTAGCTAAATTCTAGGTTTCACACTAGTTACCCGGTGACCCCCCTCCCGCGACTCCCGTCCCAAATTCACCCCATGACCCCCCTTAGTTGGATTTTCGACCATCCCAATTTTTGCCACCGCACAGGGATACCTTATACTGCTCCCCCCTCCCCCTGGTTGTCAAGTGGGGCCTGTAACATCGGTGTGCACACACCGGAACGACTTTTATTGCGAGCTAAATCTATTCTGTCAACAGGCTAGATTCCCCCAGACGATCCTGTCCCTACGAATGTTGACCAGTTACGGGATAGCTGTTAAGAAATTCTCGGGGAGGCGTCCGGCCAGGATGGCTAGTATATTCTCGGGCTGAGCATACTTCTCATGGCCCGAACTGCAACACAGGGGTTGTATTCTCCTCCGGCCCAAATAGCGAAAGACGCCCCCATGATTCGCCTCAATGCATCAGCACATTCCGTGCCTTGTGTTTGGCCCGAACGAACTCGTAAGGAAAAGACAAAAGCTTACCCGCCCCAGTGCTGTTACAGGCGCTGAAGTCCTTGTAAGACCGCAGAAGGTCACAGATCCATAAGAAAAGATTAAGAATACAGGGGCGACGACAAAAAATACAAACAAAAAGATATATGGGAGAAAGGGACAAAAGGTTAGAAGCCCGTTAGTTAAATCGCCCCGGCGACCCAATGATTTTGACATACCCATGGTAAAAGCCTGGGTTTTGAGTTATTGCGTCAAAATGAGAGAAGCAACCGTGCCACAGGGGAAATTGGCCAAGATACCCCATTGAAAATGATATGAGTGGACTGAATGAATGAATACCAAGGAATTAACCGGATGGGTAGTCGTTGTACAGATCGCTTACGTTACACACTTCATGTTGGTTCATAAGAAAGACTATGGTGCATACAAAATATCATTTAATTCTTAATTTAAAAAAAACTAAAGGGTTTTAATTACCAAATCAATCCCTCTCCTCATAGGAATTCAAGGAGGACGCTAACAAACTAGTTTTTGGTGCCAACAATTTGAAGTCAATAGATCAAAACCGTTTTTGAGATAAGTGGGGGGCAAATTTGCACCTTCAAACAATGGCAAAAAAGATCGGGCCCAATCAATGTCCCGAAGCGCGTTAATTGGTGTTAATTAATCACTTATTAAATTCTTGATTATTGCAATTTTGTTTATAGTAAATTCCTAAATTTAATCAATTTAATAATACTATTTTGTTAAATTAAAAACAAATCTTGTAAATTAGTCCACTTTTACCCCAAAATTAATTTATTTTTGTAATTCTCTTAAAATATTACTGTTGCTTAAAAACGATGAAAAACAAAAGTAAATTAGCTGCTTGAAAAACAAGACAAACATCAGTCTTTCTCTGGGAGATTGCTGTAACCTTTGATCAAACCATAACATTTCGAACGAATTTCCGATTTCACCAAATAAAAAGTAAAATACTCCTGAAGGTTGTGAGAATTCAGAAAGTTAGAAAACTTACAAATTTGATATTCAAAACCACAAAACGCTGACGCCATTTCCCCTCCGTTAAGGTAACATTAGTCAAAATTGTTGTCAAAACAGGTCCTCACTCTACACCTGATGGCTTTTAGCTATTTTCTGGATGCATTAACAGATTGCTTGACCCCACAAACATGGGGTTAGAGACCACAAACAATTAAAAACACCACAAATGCCAAAGTTTATGGTGAAAAAATATGATTTTATGGGGGAAAACGGGCGGCCATTTTGGATTTTGGCCTGGCGCACTTTTTCTAGAACCCAGGGACAATTTTTGTCTTTCATGTTGAATAGAGTAAATGGAATAAAAAAAAACTGTTGCAAAAATAAAATGACAAAAATGATTATTCCACCCTCTATACCCACTTCCTAATTTTAAGCTTCATTTAGTAGGTGTCAGTCAGTTGTCCTTTGTGGTCCGCTACTGATATCCTGGTAACCAGTACCGTATTTGAACCTATTTAGCGCCCCTCCCCTTATAGCGCCCCTCAGACCACTGCCAACTTGCAAAGCATGTCTCAATTAACTGCCCCTCCATTTCAAGAGAGGGTTCACTGCTCTGTAACACTCCCTTTGAGTCCCGATTTTTCTGTTTATTTGTTTATTGGTAACTTTCGCGTATTTCCCAGGCTAATATTGCCATTTTTCCAGTTATATTTTAACACCCTGCAAACATGGTAAATCCGGGGGTCAAATACCCACTGAAGCCAATGCTGCAATTATCAAGTATATTTGAGGAAAAGCAAGTGGCTACTTCCTAATAAAAGGAACAGGTTCCTACCTGATGAATTGTAGTCAAGGCTTTCAAATGGGGATTTTGCGGTGAAAACTAACTTATGCAAGTGTACCAAATTTGAGCGCTCCTCCCCCCAAAAAAAAACAGTGACTTAAGCGCCCGGGCGCTAAATAGGTCAAACACGGTACTACCTGTCCCAGAGTCGAGGTTTCACCCCATCGGTTTCAAGGAAATCGATGAGAAGGGTAGCTGGTACACTGGTGAATGAAAAGAAAGATCTACCTACAAGGGCGTCCGCTCTGAAGAGCTATTGGCGGCTATCCCCGGACATGCTGCTTGTATGGGGGCATGGTGCCCAAAGGCTAGGCCACCTAGTCAATTATGCCTTTGGCTTCCAGTAAATCCTCACACGGCAGTATTGCTGATTGTGAGGGTAATCCGGCCCCGATCTGGCCACCCGTTAGTGGGGACAAAACCGGAGTTTAAAACTTTTGTTTAGCATTAACTTTTAACTAGTAAAAATAAAAACTGCCCTCACTCCTCACTTTTCAGAGGTCACTGCTATGAGATGACTAAAAATGTAATTTTAAGGGGTTCCACTGGGTTATACTGGACAATGGCTGTGGGTCATAGAAGCATGGTTTCAATAGTAATTTACCATGCCCAAATATTTAACCAGTAGGATTGGCAATATTTTCAAGCCAATAGCCATTTCTTTGAAGGCGCCCCCAATTTTTTCAAAATTTTTGAGGTTTTTTACACTGTTGCCATTGTACTGGCAGTTACACTATACCTATTGGTAAGCTCGAAAATGTCTGTGTCATAAAGGAATGAATTTCGGTAATTAGAATAATTACTATATAGGAGATCTCATAATATTCAACAGCTGCTGGGGAAAAAACGCGGGCCTTCCAATATGAAATAGCGTAAATAGCGGCCATGTACGTATCTACTATCTACGCTCATCCATTAGGACTTTGTTTTTTTTGGGGGAAGGCACGTCAAGTTCGAGGTCATGTTTCTTGAGGTAGCACTATTTCATCATGGATCGACATAACTTACATTCAGTGGCAGATTTAAGAGTCAGCAGTGCAGCATCTGCTGACAGGGCCCCCCTAAAATATTGCTCTCAGGCCCCCGCATCGGATACACCTTAGTCGCACTTAAGTGCGATATTGCGTTGCGTCTGATGCTAAAGGAGCGCCCCCTTAAGCTGCTGACAGGGCCCTTTTCTTAAATCGCCACGTTAGCATTTCCAGCTCGGCGTGTTAGTGCAAATCTGAGATCCCCAATTCATAAATTACAAAATCGCTTACTTTAGTAAGAACACAACTCTAATGATTTTATTTTTTGCAAGACTTTTAACACCTACTAATTAAAAATAACAAATTTTATTATAACATACCTTTACAAATGAAACAAAACAGATGCCAGATGCAGTGTGAACCAACTCGTATGTCCAAACCACTTGAAATTATTAGTTAACAAATGCCACCAAAACTTAAAACACTCAAAAATGAAAAACTCTAAGCTTGCAACGAAAGCTAAGCTGTGCACTTGGAAATTGAAGTTGAAACTTATAACGCCAACTCATCGAAATTATAATCCAAACCAAAGACAGCCCTGATATCAGAAACGAAACATTAAAAGCTGAAATGCTAAAATTGTAATCAAGGCAAGAGCAGCACACTTGCCACCCCCTGACTCCCACCCCACTCTACTTATAATCCTATCCCTCACCACCAATCCCACCATAACCACCCCTCTAGCATGTACAGACATGACTAAATTCCATCGATGGAGTCAGCCTAGAACCCAATGACAGAACCAACCGTTTTTTTTCCATCAAGAATTCATGTCATTGGTTGTTTTTTTTCCACTTTCCAGCCATTATCAGGTCCTGATCAACTATGGATCTTTGTTAAAATCTTTCCCATGTTGACATGCTGTATACACTAATCCGGTTTTGAACATTCACACCCCTCACGGCAGCCATATCTGGGGTGCATCCTGCTTTAATTCACCCAAATTTGCACGATTTAATTGTAGCTTTTGAATATACTTAATCAAGCGTGTACATGACGTACAAAAGATTTGGTTAGGTTTTGGGGGTTGGAGCCCCCCCAGTAATTGCGGATCAATTCTGACCAACATTTGGCTGGTCGGATTTGTCTATAGTGTGGGGCAAGCACATGTAAAAGCTTGGCTCGGCTTTAAATACAAGTTTAGTAGGTTCAGGCCTTTCTGGGATCTCCTACATGGGTGAGTCAAAATATGTTCACTCGTTTTGTTTGAATTTTTCTACAGCATTGAAAATCTCCCAAAGATACCGAGTACCATATATAAAACTAGATTATTTCACCTAACTGAGGGGAAATTTTTGAATTTTGATTTTTGAACTTTGCATTGCGAAGTTATGCTCACTTAAAGATAGGTACCCGTTTTTCAGTGTCCACGAAATCACTGTTGGGAATTTGGCCAAAGAGACTTTGGTGGTCTACACAAGGTACATAATGACATCTTTGTTGCTTGATACCTTTGTGTACAACCTTCATCAAGTAAAAATGTTACACTATTTCATTAATCTGAAATCAATAAAAAATTATGGATCTACACCACATTTGGAGCATTACTTCAATTAAAGGTTCGAAATTGAATAACATCTCTTTTGCGGAAAATGAATGGCAAAGATGGAGGCAACCTGTGGCAAACAGCGGCGACCCACATTTTTCCACTGACTCCTTCATAACCTGATGGGTGGGGGGGGGCTACTTGGGGAATCAATATTTGAACATTACACACATTCAACATCCATCTGTATTTCCTTTGACAATCTGTCATTCCTGTCTTCTCCCTTCACTCCCTTTTCCCTACTCCCTTTTTGCTTGTCCTTTTTCTCACTTTTCATGGCTTGCCGCTAGCTTAAGCTTAATTCCTGGTCAGGCCATGGGGAAGGGGACAATGCGTCCCCTTTCCACTGCCCCTGTTACGTACTGGTTCATTGATATTTTAAGAAATATATCACAACAGTTGTACCAGACTAGGTAATGGTACTTTAGAACAAACAATTACACAACTAAAATGCTGTAACAGCCGACCCACAGTAAAAATAACAGTGATCAATGGCTTTTGCTGCTGTGGCACGTTGAAGAATTGTACAAACAGTGGTCCAATATGGTTTTTGGCGCTTTTAAATTTTACCATATATGCAATATCCGAAAAGTAAAATGTTAGATTTTTTACCAATGTTATGGATATAAATGAAGCTATGGTTTTCATGTATAAAAACAATATAAACTTGCCTAAATATTTTTAATACCCCTCCACTTCCCTTCCTCTCTTCCTTACTTACTTTATTATCCCGTCCTCTCTTCCCATGCACCCATCCCCCCCTAATCCCCCCTCTCCCCCTAGCCTCCCCCTTGTTACCCCTGGGCTCAATCCCCCCCCCCCCCTCAACTTCACTTATCGTAGTGCCCCACTTCCGCAACTTTACTGCCTCCCCCGCTCTGGCCCCTTCCCTATTTTACTATACACTCGCTCCCTTCCTTTAGGTCCCACCCCATACCCCCCTCTCCCCCCTTAACCCCAACCTTTCTACTCCCCTATTTAACTCCTTCTCCATTACTTTTGCCTATCACACCCGTTTCTTACGTCCCTCCCTCGCCACGCTCTTTTTCTTCTTTCATGTCTGATTTTCTGAAATCGAGTGTAAAAGCTTTTTGACTCACCCTGTAGTACCAGGATTCGGATAATAATTATTGACATGGCCATTTTCTATCTGCTCTGGCTTGTATTCTGCAAAGTACCTGGCCTAGTATGGGAACATACGGCCTGCAAGCTAGCTGCCACGTACATAGAGCAGTGGCAAAAACAGGGTACATCCTTGCAGGTCATTTGGATTCTGCGTGAAACATATGCTCACACACATGCTATTGCGTTGTACGGCATATATGCTGGCCACAAACTGAAAGTAGTGCACACTAATAAGTTCCAATATTTAGTTCCATTTGGTGGCTACTTTGTTTTGTTGGATTGATTCCTTTTCAATATGGAGCACCACACCTAGCATGTTTTTTTTTTATTCATAACAAATTATAAAATTAATTTCATTGATAAATTGAAATTATAATTATACATCAAAAGACTTAGTTCCCTATAGGCCCACCTCGTCTGACCCTACAATCTTGGAAAAAGAGTTGGACACACTTAACCGATTGTATTTCAATGCTTGCGTGAATCAATCTTAGGTCATAAACCCAAAATTCACAGTCAATTGAAAGCTGATCCTTCCATTCGGACCTTTCCCTCCCACCCCCAATATTGAAGGATTCCCAAGAAGCAGAGACTGTTATGTCTCACTCTCAGTCGAAACCTATGTTCCAACCAACCAACCAATGCTGTTATTTGGGAAGAGTTAGGCACCAAAGATGGTACATGGGTTCTACCTGAATTGGGGATGGAACTTTCCGAGTGGAAACTGAATGCGTGCTGGTTCCAGAGATTGAAAAATCTGGCAGCGGACCACACAGGATGATGACATTCAGCGGACACTATAGAGCACAGATTGTGTCAGTGAAGTGTCAGGACATGGAACTTCTCCAGGAGAAGCCTAGTAGAAAGCCACATTTTGTCTTAAGCAATGCCAAAGAAAGTAAGGACATCTTTCGTTGAAAATTTGCTAATTAAGGGGGGACATGGCATAATTTTCATTACAATATTATGATTATTGCAATCCCAGCACATAGTTCTTTGAATACAAGCAAGTGATTACCAAAACGTTTGGTATGAAGAACCTTTTTTTCAAATATATTGTCTCGGATCAGATGACCTCCGGTATGCTAATTAGCAGGGGCAAAGGACGGCCACCAAGAAAATCAAGAAATTCAAAATGGACAATTTTGCCCCCCATTTATCTCAAAAAGAAAAAGTTATTGAACATAGTTGTTTCTTAAACAATACTATGGCCAGGACCTGTGATCCTATGAGAGCGTTTTTACCCCAAAAATTATATCGTTGTTGCCATGACAACCGTTCAAACTTCTCTTGCCTGTGATGTGTGGCATACAAAAATCAATGTAGACTCAAAAATAAAGGGTTATACAAAATCCCTATAGGATCATAGGATGGACGCTTAAACAGTGTGTGCCAAATTTGAAGTCAATAGGTCAAACGTTTTTTGAGATACGTGGGGGGCAAGTTTGCACCTTCAAAAAATGGCAAAAAAAAGAATAGGCCAATAAATGTCCAGAAGCGTTAATTGTTAATTAATCAATTATAATTAATTGCATTATTGCAATTTGTTTTTTAATTCTAAATTTATCAATTCTATTAATAATACTATTTTTTAAATTAAAAAACAAATACTGTAATGGTAAATTTTTACCCCAAAATTAATTTGTAATCTCTTAAATATTACTGCTTGAAAAACAAGAAAAACAAAGTAAATGTAGCTGCTTGAAAAAACATACGAAACATAAGTCTTTCTCTGTGAGATTGCTGTAGACTTTAATCAAACCATAACCATTTGAACGAAAGTCCGATTTCACCAAATAAAAAAAGTAAAAATACTCTGAAGTTGTGAGAAGTCAGAATTAGAAAAATTCAATTTGATATCTCAAAAAAACAACCGGAAGCCATGTCCCCCCTTAAGGGGTAAAATGAGCAGAAATTGTTGGTCAAAACGGGTCCTCAATCTACACCTGATGGCTTTTAGCTATTTTGATGGCATTAACAGATTGCTTGACCCCAGAACATGGGTGAGACACAAAACAAGTAAAAAAACACACACAAAAGGAAAAAGTTATGGTGAAAATATGATTTTGGGGGGGGAAATCGGCGGCCATTTTGGATTTTGGCCTGGCGCACTTTGTTCTTAGAAACCAGGAGAAAATTTGTCATTTCCTGTTGATGATAGAGTTAAATGGATACAAAAAAAAACTGTTGCAAATAAAATGACAAAAAAAATGATTAATCACCCTATATAGCCCACTCCTAATTTTAGCGTATTTAGTTAAGGTGGTCAGGTTCAGGTTTTCCTTTTGGGCCGTATGATTATCCTGGTAACCAGTACCGTATTTGACCTATTGCGCCTCCCCTTATAAGAGCCCATCAGACCACTGCGACTTGCAAAATCATGTTTTAAATACAATGCCCTCCATTCAGAGAGGTTCACTTGCGCTGTAAACTCCACTTGAGTCCGATTCTGTGTATTTGTAGTAGTAACTTTTGGCGTATTTCCCAGGCTATATTCGGACATTTTTCAAGGTTATATTTAACAACTGCAAACATGGTAAATACCGGGGGGGTAAAAATAGCCACACTGAAGCCATTGCTGCGAATATATCAAGTGTATTGGAGAAATCAAGGTGGCTACTTCACTAGTAAAAGGAACCCATTGTCTACCTGATGAACTTGTAGTCAAGGCTTTCTAATGGGATTTGCGTCGAAAACTAACTTTATATGCAAGTGTACCAAACTTAGCGCCCCCCCCAAGCGCCCCCCCCCAAAAAAAACCCCGATTGACTTAAAGCCGCCCTGGGCGCTAATAGGTTCCAAACACGTACTACCTGTCCCAGGGTCGAGGTGTCACCCCCATCGGGTTTTCTAAGAAATCGGATGAGAAGATTGCTGTTACACTGGTAAAGAATGAAAAAGATCACCCTACAAGTCGCCACATCTGAGAGCATTGGCGGGCTATATCCAGCACATATGCTCTTCTTCCTGCATGGTGTTCATGGTGCCCAAGGCTAGGCCCACCTAGTCAGATTATCCTTTGCTCCAGTAAATCCTCACACCGCAGTATTGCTGAGTGTGAGTTGTATCCAACCGGCCCCGGGATCTGGCCACCCGTTAGTGGGGACAAACCGATTTAAATCCTTTGGTTTAACTAACGTTTAACTATAAAAAATAAAAACTGCCCTCACTCCTCACTTTTCAGAAGTCCCTGGGGCGTGTGAATAACTAAAATTACTTTTAAGGGGCTTAACGGGGCTTATATACTGGGCAAGGCTTGGGTCATAGCAAAGCATGGTTTTCAGATAGTTTTAACCATGCCCCTAATTTAACCAGTCCAGTATGGCAAATATTTAAAGCAATAGCACATTTTTTTAAGAGCGCCCCCAATTTTTCAAATTTTTGAGATTTTGCACGTTGCATTGGTACTGGCTAGTAAACTATACTATGGTTAAGCTCGACAATGTCTGTGTCTAAGGAATGAATTTCGTAATTAGAATAATAATATTAAGAGATCGTCCGATAATAATTCAACCAGCTGCCTGAACGTCCTTCCAATCTGAAATAGCTGGGAAATAGCGCCATGTACGTTCCAGTACGTATCTACGCTCAATCCATAGACTTTTGTGTTTTTTGGGGGGGGGGGAAGGCAAGTCAAGTTAAGAGGTCATTTTCTTGAGGTGGCACTATTCATCATGGATAACATAACTTAGCATTTCCAGCTCTACCGTTAAGTGGCAATCGGAGATCCCAGTCTAATTACAAATCGCTTACTTTATGATAAATATTCTTTCTATTACTAAATTGATTATTTGTATGATAAATAGGCATTTTTGAAGCATTCTCCGTTTGCAGGTGTAGTTTCCTAACAATTACCAACATGTGTTTTGGCATTAGTTCTGAAATTTATATAT
>JAMKCH010041515.1:0-33726 GCA_023653785.1 Ophioderma brevispina
CCCTAGAGAAAAGGGGGATAAGGAACTTCTGTTCTGACAATCAAACCCAATACCCTTGCCCTCTTCGGCGCTCTAATCCCATTGACACCCCTTCTATAAGCACTCTCCTTTTTCCAACTATGCTCCCATAGGCCCCTCTGCCCCATTCGTTGACCCCGTGATTCTACTAATCACACTTCCCCTTATCTCTGCTGGCGATCCCTCTCCCACTAGCCCCCCCCTCTCTCTTTCTTACTGCGTAATCACCCTAACTCCCCATTCTTTTTCTTCTCACACGTCTCAAACTTTACTCACTCTGTTGCTATCAGTTAGACCAAGGGATATTAGACCACAGGGATATTAGACTGTTATATAAGCCTCCGTTTTTTGTGATTAAAATATTAATTTGATTTTCAATTTTTTGAGAAAGATTCTCACGGGAAAAGTACTACGGATAAAAAGGAGAGCAGGGGATTCCCCTAGTGTTTGATTGGCAAGGGTGACCTGTTAAATAGATTGCACAAGGGAAGAAATGGGAATTCCAAAATGTAAACGAGAAACTGAGTCAACTCGTTATGCATTGAGGATCAATAATCATTGCAAAATATGGGGATTCCACCATAATGTTATTATATCGGAAGGAGTGATGTAAGTCAGGATGAGGTAATTTATGTGAATTCCAATGGTCAGCTAGTGCAAGGTTATGGTTTAAGATGATTGCTGTGGAAGATCTATTTGAAGACTTGGACTTGTAAAATGATTGTATAAAGCAGAGTTGCAAGAGGTTAGATTTGCCAGTCAGCCACCAGTAACAAGTAGCTAGAAGGTAGAGTACCGTACATAGTTGCCCAGGGATTTTTAATTCCATGTGAGCTGAGTCGCTGTAATGATCTACTGTATCTTTGAAGCTCAAAAGTGGCTGGAATCCAAAATAGGATTCCAAATTGTGACAGATAGAGAAAGAACTGCTGGACAAAAGTTATCTTCAGGAAATGAGAAGATTCGATGAATATACCATGGATTTTATGTGAACTTATGCGCTGACATTTTGGAGTCAGTCTTCACTTGAGGACATCTCATCGTGACTGCAACGCTTTCTACACAGGACACTAGAGAC
Organism: Ophioderma brevispina; assembly: GCA_023653785.1. Lineage (NCBI taxonomy): Eukaryota > Metazoa > Echinodermata > Ophiuroidea > Amphilepidida > Ophiodermatidae > Ophioderma > Ophioderma brevispina. The sequence continues at coordinate 1,097 of JAMKCH010041515.1, forward strand.
TTTTATGTAATATCTTGTGTAATTTGATATCAAGGTAATATGGTTTTGGACAGTACCACATTCTTGAACAAACAGGTACAAATCATTTTAAATATGTTACGTATATAAAATTCAGATCACTTGGGCACAAGGCTCATTATTTGAGTTTGACAGGCATTTCTGACCTTATTTGACGTCTACGAGAAGTCATAAACAAGACCCAAAGGGACATTGACCAAATGGATATAGACCAGCTGGATATTAGACCAGATGGATATTAGACCAGATGGATATTAGACCAGATGGATATTAGACCAGATGGATATTAGACCAGATGGATATTAGACCAGATGGATATTAGACCAGATGGATATTAGACCAGATGGATATTAGACCAGATGGATATTAGACCAGATGGATATTAGACCAGATGGATATTAGACCAGATGGATATTAGACCAGATGGATATTAGACCAGATGGATATTAGACCAGATGGATATTAGACCAGATGGATATTAGACCAGATGGATATTAGACCAGATGGATATTAGACCAGATGGATATTAGACCAGATGGATATTAGACCAGATGGATATTAGACCAGATGGATATTAGACCAGATGGATATTAGACCAGATGGATATTAGACCAGATGGATATTAGACCAGATGGATATTAGACCAGATGGATATTAGACCAGATGGATATTAGACCAGATGGATATTAGACCAGATGGATATTAGACCAGATGGATATTAGACCAGATGGATATTAGACCAGATGGATATTAGACCAGATGGATATTAGACCAGATGGATATTAGACCAGATGGATATTAGACCAGATGGATATTAGACCAGATGGATATTAGACCAGATGGATATTAGACCAGATGGATATTAGACCAGATGGATATTAATTAGATGGATATTAAACGAAATGGGAATTAGACCAAATGGCGTTTGTGGTTATTAAACCAAATGTAGTAGAAAAATGGGGTTAGACAAAATGGGATTACACCAAATGGATATTAGACCTTATGGTGTTAAATTAAATTGGTGTTGGACATAAATGGATAGAAGAATTGGTTATTAGACAATATGGGTTTAGACAATGGCTATTAGACAACTGGCAAGTAAACCCTCTGAATACTGCTGTTTTCTTCCTTTTCTGCACTTTTTCAGTTGGGGAAAGGGAAAAATAACTTATGGAATTCTTAGAATGGATCCTTCACTTTTAAGCTATTTTTGCAATTCTCAAATATTTTGACTATTCGGGTGATCAACTGATGTGTCGTTAAAGGTCCAGGAAATGAGATTGATAAAACCTCTCCCCAAATCTTTAACGGAATCATTCCAATAAACAGGGGGCCCGAAAAAAAAGAACACATACCAGTGACATCATTAGTGAAACTATGTTTCAGTCAGTGTCAGAATCGATTCACACACAGTCACCTGGAATTTTCGATTACTCTCTGAAAAATCATCGTTTCACTAATGATGTCATCACCAATCAAAATATTGAATGCTTTTTTTGTGGCCCTCCTTGTAGACTTGGACCCAAACCAACAATTCAATTTCTAGTGCATTCCTGGGACCTTTAAGAAAAGATAAACCAAAACATCCTTTGGTTTTTTATACAACAGTGATCTCAGAGGTTTGATCTACTAGTATTAGGCAAAAAAATAAAGTTGTTTTCAGTAGCAGTAGTAGATTCAAAAAACCTTTAAATGCAGAAAGAAATGTGCTTATGCCCCAGGCTTATCCAGAAATGGGTCAAAATGAGCCAACATTCAAAACGTTCAAAATTCAAAACAGTCAAATTCAAAAAAAACAGTGCACATCATAGTTGACTGTCAATTATTAACAAAAATATTGATTTAGGATCACTTGCATATTTTTGAGTCGTCTGCAAGAGGGCACAAAGGGATTGCTTTGGTAGTTTGTGTATTGTGTATGATGTATGTATGGTGTGTGTGGGGTGTGTGGTGTGTGTGTGTGTGTGGTAAAAAGTAAAAATGTTGACCCCAAATGTTAACCCCTAAACATAATTGCTAGCCGTTCCAAATTATATGCATATATTTCATGACAATCGCATTGTAATAGCACTTGGGTAGTGCCCCCACCACAGTTACCCTCTTACGAGTGGGGTCAAAGGTCATTACGAGGCATGGCCAAAATGGTCAGAATTATAAAATTGCTTGTGTAATTACATGTCGATCAGGTTTTATGATATTGGATACAATGCGTCCTTATGTAGGTCCTACATGTTTGGTGACCTCAGGCGACTTTGGTGACATATAGAACCACATATCGATCGATTTTCATTACAACTTGGATTTAAAATGGTCATTGCGTAGTGTCCTACATGTGGGTGACCTTGGTGACCTCATAGAGAACCTTTGTGGCCCCAAAAGACCAGAATTATAAAATTGCTTGGAGGATCCCACATATGTCGAGGAGTTTATGACACTGGATACAATTGGTCTTGGTAGTGTCCCACATGTTGGTGACATATATGACCTTCGTCCCCAATCCCATTCACATACAGCGACGGCAGAGGAACACATGCATCCATGAACGCTGTATTTTTAATGAAATTCCCGACTCTGCATTTTTGTCTAAAATGAACATTTTCTCAGTAAGTCAAATAAAAAACACGAAATGCGGTTTAAAAATGGCATCCAAAATCAAAATGGGCGTAGATACTGGAAACAAACAGTGTTTTTTTTGTGTGTGTGTGTGTGTGTGTGTGTGGTTCTGTTTTTTTTGTCTATCCTCGATTACCCCGATATAAACATTTCCAAGGTAAGTAGTAGTAAATCCCAAGTTTTTAAATCCGGTTTTGTCCCCGCGACGAGGGTGGCCGGATTCACTCACACTCGCAAAGCCAACACAGCCTTACGCCTCCTTCCAACGTCACCCCGATCAATGCATCCTCAAACTAACCCTCCTACTCTCCTCCTCCACTTGCTTCTTCCAAGTCTTCTTGGACGTCCCCTCAAACACCTATCTCGAACTCAAACGCCCTTTTAAAACATACCCGTCATCCTTCCTCAGTTTTCTGGTTGGAATTACTATTTGTGCGCACGGTGCAGTTATTCGTGGTATTTTTGACTGGATTGCGAGGGAAAATCCGTTCTCAAAGAATGACAACGTCTGTGGGATGGATTATGTATGTGTGTAAGAACAACTTAAAAATATAAAAAAGGTAAAATTTTGCCATATTTTTTTTCTAGAGAGCTTAGAGTGTCCTCCCCTGGGTATGACGGTGGGTGGGGAAATGTCAACAAAGGTCAACATTGCACAAAAGGTCAACATTTGGCCCCACACCTATCTTTTCTAGATGAGCTAAAGTAGCCAAATTTAGGTATAGTTAGGGTGGTAATACTTTTCCTTAGGGTGGGTCAGAAGGACTAGGGGTGAGGTAAAAGGAGAATTCCACAGAACTGACTGAGTAGGTCCACCAAGTTGTACAGATTCCTGAGGGGTCATATAGGCCTAGGGGTTTTTGTTTACATTCCTAAGATCTAAGACCAAAATCGACGGCCCAAACCTAAGACCAAAACCTAAGACCCTAAAACTAAAGACCCAAAAAACATATACCACAACTAAGACCCTAAATCTAAGACCTATCCGGTCTCAAAATTTCCCTAAGATACACTATGGCGCCAAAAAGTTAAGGTCTTAGTTTTGTAGTTGGTAAGGGTCCAACTCAGTAGCATAACAGGCGGGGGCGGGCAGGTTGCCACCCCAGAGAGCTTTGACGGGAAGAAAGAGCTTAGAAAAGCATGCTAAATCAGCGCTTTTTTCCTGTTCACTGGGAATTTTCACCTCCAACCAGGGAAAGTCGGCTTCAAAACCACCTTCAACTGGGACAATTGCTCAAAACCGGAATTGCACCCTCTGACAGTGACCCCTATTATGCCCCTGGTTTTGAAACGCACAAAAAAACTATAGAGGACCATTGTATCAAATCCATTTTAAAATACAGTTTGGCCGCCCAAAGGTAGGGTCTTAGATTTGTAGTTAAGGTGTCTAACTACAAAACTAAGACCCGGTTCAAATTCCACTAAAATAACAGTGGGCACCCAAAAAGTTAGGGTCTTAGTTGTTGTTGGGGGGCACTAACATATAAAATGGTAGGGCCTATGGTTGTACGGCTAGCGCGTCACAAAGGGCAGTCGGTGAGAAGACTGAAAAAATAGGGCTTTGGGTGAGAAACAGCCAAAATTGCCCCAAAATAGATGTTTTTCGGCAAATTTTAAAAAGAAAAATTTGAATTTACAAAGAATGGGGTATTTGGGTGAGTTCTGAGAGTGTTGCAAAATTGTTCTATAAAATAGAGGTTTTGGGTGAAGATTTTCAAAAAAAAAGAAAAATTAAAAAAAGGTCTTTGGGTGACAGTGATAATTTTTTTTAAATGGGGTCTTGGGTGAAACTTTTCCAACATATATGGGGGTCTTTGATGGACCACAGTGCTGAAAAAGGGGGTCTTAACAGTAGTTTTACATATAGTACGCACCACTTCCAATATGGTGAGGAGTACCCCCTTCCGGTGTTGTAGTGGTAAGGGTCCATCCAACAAACAAAACAAGGACTCTGTCTAACATTCCAAGAAATATTGATTTTGCGCCAAAACAGGGTCTTAATTTTGTAGTTGAGTAAGGGTCCAACTGCAAAACTAGGTCCCGTATTCAAATTCCATAAAATTACATATTAAAAAAAAAAAAAAAAAAAATTAGGGTCTTATTTTGTAGTGGGTACGGTGTAACTTACAAATACTAAGACCCCTGTATCAAAGTCCACTAATATACATTTTGGGTGGCAAAAAAAAAAAAAGCCAGGGCTAATTTTGTAGTTTGAGTAAGGCAGGTCCACACAACAACCAAAACTAAGACCCTGTCTCAAATTCCAAGGGCGCCAAAACAATTAGGGGGCTTAGTGTTTTGTAGTGGAGTAAGGGTCCAACTACAAAAACTAATACCCTGTCTCAATTCCAAGAAATTGTGATTGGTGCCAAACAGTTAGGGTCTTGATTTTGCGTTGAGTAAGGGTCCAACTGCAAACTAGACCCTGTATGAAATTCCCCACTAACTATACATGGTGGCGCCAAAAAAAGTTAGGGTCTAGTTTTAGATGAGTAAGGGTCCAACTCAGGGCCGTGGCCATGGGGGTGTGTGGGGGTGGAACCACCCCCCCCCCCCCCAGCGATCCTCAAAAGAGAAGAAGAAAAAGGAAAAAAAGAGCAAGAGAGAAGAGAGAGAGAGAAAGAAAGAGAATGAGAAGAGAAAAAGAAAAAGGGGAAAGAAGAAGAAAAGAAACAAAAACGTAGAACGGTTGTCAGAAGCATAAGAGTGGAAACTCAGAACGTAGCATAATCCAATATCATATATTCAAATGAATTTCCCTTTTCCCAAAAAAAAACAGGGCCAATCGTTTTGATTTCAAGTTAGGCCATGGTTAGCAAGAATTGTATGTTCCAAAAGTTACTTGTGATCAAAATGGGTAAAAATTTAAGAAACAGGAAATGGGGCAGTGGCATGGGCAAATGCGAGGGGAGCCATGGGTCACTTCCCCTATAGTTTGGGCTACCAGTGTTAGGGGAAATTTCAGTCGGGGAGGTGAAATGGTCAAGAACAAAATTTGTAGGGAGTCGGTTCCCTATCATCCAGCACCATAAACTTATCAGGTGTTTATATGGCGTCTGGTACGCCTTCTTTAAATTTGAAGTAATTTTACTATTATACTTACCCTTCAAAATACCCTTCTTAATCAGTCTGTTAACAGCTAAAATCCAAGAAGATTCCGCGAGCTCCCGCCCCTGGGACCCCGGCAGGCTCTGCTCCTGAACCCCACCCATTAAAGACATTGGCAGCTTCGCAATGGTAGTTCCCTCGGTTAGTACAAGCTTTTAATAAGTAATGTCCGTCTCAGTGAGCAAAGTTAGAAACCAATCTATTCTTTGATTGACTACTATCACCCTCAAAAAGGGGCAAAAATGAAGGTTCTGAATAGGCTCAAATCAAGAGCTTACGGGGCTTCGCCCCTGGTAGTGTGGGTTGGTGTGTATTCCGTAGTTTCATGCTAAAATTGATTTTGTTGTGTTTGGGTCCTTCACTAGGACCTAAAACTGTCAGAAAAAGATGGGGTGCAAATTTTCCCATGATTGCCCTTCTTCAAGTGGGCAAATGTTAGTACAGGGAAAACTTAAAATCGAGTCAATGTGTTAATGTACACTAACGCTTCGTCTCGTCATAAGGAGTAGAAAAAAGTATATATTTGCCTAGGTTCCAACCTTTAGTTAAAGTGGTATAGGCCCCCCATAATGGTTCAAGTACACCATGGGGTAACTGCTCCGATGTTGTTGATGAACGTGGTGTCGTGTCAAATTGATTCCTTGTGTCATACTGAAACAAGAAATGCATTTTAATTGTTTGATATCACATTGCGAATTTCCAGGGGAAATTCTGGTTGACCCAATAGACAATGTAGACCCTTTCGACATTTTGCTATGTAATTAGCCACCCAAATGTCACACACTGTCAAATAATAATTTTTGTGATCCTGTGAGAAAAAATACAAAAATTATCACCAGTTTAACCAAATCTAAGCATTGGGGTAAAATTTTCCCCAGGATGACTTGAACCATTATGGGCTATAGCGCTTTAACCTAATGGTCGGAACCTAGGCAAATATCTACTTTTCTAATCCTTATAAGGAGACGAACATGTTAATGTACATTAAAACACAATTTGACTCGATTTAGAATTTTTCCCTGTAGCTAACACCATTTTTTTCCCCCCCTTGAGGAAGGGGGGGCAGCAGCAGTCCGAAAAATTTGCACCCCATCATTTTCTGAGTTTGGTCCCTATGAATGAAAAACAGCAAGAAAATCAATTTTAGCACCAAATCCTACGGGAACTGTTTATTGGAAAATACCACCCACATCATGACCCGCAGAGGCACGATCTGAATCTCTAAATGTAGGCCTAAACGAAAGGAAAAATATTCAACTCCCCAAAAGAGTGAAAACTCTGTAAACCACTCAAAATGAGTGATTTGTACTTAAAAAGAGTGATTCACTCAAAAAGAGTAAAATACTCTAACAAGACGTGAGAGTTAAAGCGAAGGACAACACTTTTTGAGGACTGAAAACGAAGCGAAAACACGAAAACCGAGTTGAAATCCACTATTTTTGAGTTTGTATGTTCACCTCTTTTTTGAGTGGATTCGACTCTGTTTTAAGTACAAATCACTCATGTTGGAGTGGTTTTTTTTAAAAGAGTGACTCTTTTGGGGAGTGAATTTTACTCGTTACGTTAGAGAGTACACCCGACTCGTTAAAGACATTGGCGGCACGCATGTGTATAGTTCCTCTCTCGGCAGTACAAGCTTAGGCCTAAATACTGCTCGTTTCAGCGGAAAATGTTAGAAACCAGGCAGTCTTTTCTTAGCTTTTCTTGAATTGATTACTATTGACCCTAAAAAATGGTAATCTTGAAGGTTATGAAAAAACTCAATCCAAGGAGCTTCCGGGGGCTCGCCCCTGGACCCCGGCGGCTCTCTTGGCGGCTCTGCCTCTGTAACCCGACTAGGGGCCCGAAATTGCCCCTGGACTCCCACCTGTTCAGGGCTTTTCCGGTTTGCCCCTTATGCCAGGGCCACTTGCGGGTGCAGATGGTCCGACGATCAAACAAGAAATGGTATCAAGGGCATCTCTATGAAAGTTGTTAGGCCCCCGACGCATGCCTGTTAGTTGACATTGTTTTATACTCTCACTAAAGATTCCAAGGACTATTTAACGGCGCATTTTATTTCTTCACGTTTACACCCCCTGGCAAAATGTCTAGCGACGGCCATGGTCCAACTACAAAACTAAGACCCTTGTATCAAAATTCCACTTATATACAGTTTGGCGACTTAAAATGTTAGGGTCTTAGTAAGTTGAGTAGTTGGGTAAGGGGGGGATTCCATACAAAACTAAGACCCCTGAATCAAATTCCACTAAAATACATTTTTGGCGACCAAAAAAAGTTAGGGCTTAGTTTTGTAGTGAGTAGTAAGTGTCCAATACAAAACTAAGACCCTATATCAAATTCCATTCCACTGATATACATTTTTGGCGCAAATACAATTAGGGTCTTAGCTTTGTAGTGAGAGTAAGGGTCAAACTATATACAAAACTAAGACCCCGATAAAATACCACTAAAATACATTTGGCACACCAAATTTAGGGTCTACCTTTGTAGTTGATGGGTAAGAGTCCAATTACTAAAACGAACCCCTAATGTTTTTAGCGTCAAATGTCTATTAATGGAATTTGAGACAGGGTCTGAGGTTTGGAGGTAAGACCTTACAAAACTAAAGACCTATAATTTCAAAGGCGCCCCGCCAAAGTGTATATTAGTTATAGGGTCTTAGATTTTAGGGTTAGTAGTTTAGGGCTAGGTTTGAGTCTAGATGCTGCAGGGTCTTAGTTGTTTGGGTCTTGGATGTAGACACCCATATAGTCAATATATCAGGATATATGGACATAGGGTATATAAGATCAAAGTTTATTTGAGCCTTGCCCAATAGATATAATAGTGGGCCTAGCTGGTAAATATCGGGTTTGTGGCGAGCTGTAGCAAGGCAGCCGCTGTTGAACCGTCGGCAGGGGTATAAGTCGAACAATGCGGCCATCCCTGGTTCGAGCCCGCAAGAGTGGGTTTTCTTGGTCATATCAACTTAGTTCCTAGTTTAAGGTCGGAAATGGGCATAATCACGCAGGCATTATGTAGTGTTGAATATGAATTTCTCCTCGACGCTCCCACCCATTGCGTAGAAGGTGCAGGTATCTGCAAGGGGTGACGGACCTCATGGTCGGAGAGTCATGTAAAGCTGTTGGCCCCGTGTGTCAGTGGAGTCAATCTGGCCGTGAAAAAGGTGCGGCCGACGAAAAGAGTGGGGTCATCCAGGAGTCTGTACCTGATCAATTTGCTCTAGGTACAGAAGTCGTGTCCGGGGTGGCCCATTGAGGGGCGTGGACCATATCAAACAAGAAAAGCAGAGATAGTCCCCCGGGCGCCATATTCCGGGACTCCATAGACGATAAACAGAATAAAAACGTGAAGAGTCAACTGAGAGTGCCCTATTTTTCACAGGTAGCAGGATGTGAGTACCGGGGACTATAAATTATTCTACACCTGTATTTCCGGTGGCCAGGGGCCTTTCTCTAGATTCGCTATTTTCAACACAACTTTTCATTTACTCAGGGGTTTGCTATTCCAAAATATGGGTTTACTATCCCAAAACTCTGTTTGCACTGTACATTTTTTAGTGGATTCAATATCTGAAATAAAAACCAATAAGGGTGGTTGCTCTGAGAAACAATGTTATTCAAAAACAGTCTGATAAAATTCACTTACAAGCTATTACGTTAGGGGTTAGCGGACCTTATTTCTCTTTGTTTGGAAAACATTTTTTTTTAAATTTACAGAATAAGCAAATTTATTTTACTTTAAAAAAAAAGGAAACCTTTCAAAATTAGCAAAACCTTCAGAGCAAATAAACTGATAGGTCCCAGTAGTGAAATAGCAGATTTGGAATAGCAAATCTTTAGTAGACTGTATGTGATTAGCCTAGCCAAGGAAATTCTAAAGTTAAAGGGAAGGCGTTAGAGCAACGAGCGCAAGAAGAAAAAATTTTCACATATATAATTTTCATATAAACAATACAAAATAATTATTCTGTTTAGGTCTCAATCATTTCTTGTTTATAAAGATGTCAAGAGGCTTGTGCCAAACATTATGTAAAGCCTATGAAAATTGGTGGGTATCAATGCCACACTTCTTGGTGGATTCATTCAAATCACCAACTTACTCAATCAATCAAACGTTTACTTTTCACTGTTAGCCCCCCCCCTAAAAAAGTATGCCTCAGAAGAAATGTGAAAAAACATAGAAAAATTAAAAATTTTTTAGAAAAATGGCTAATGTGAAAGCTACGGTTTTTTTCCATTTGACCCACTTTTAAAAAGATTTGTCCGCCCGCTTCGCAGCCGAATTTACATTTTAATTTGTTTCTAAATTTTTTTGCAACAAATTTTCAAGGGAGCCAAAACTTAAAAAGACCAATTTTAACCAATTTTTCTATTTTTTATTTCTTCTGAGACAACCTTGTTTTTTGCCTTACCCATTTTATATGTTTTATTACAAGAGAGTAAACAAACGTGCAATTCAAGTGGGTCTATCAACTACTCATTTAGAAATTTGTCTTGAATACAAAAAGGTTTGCAGGTTCATCTGTACTTTGTGCAGAAAGGGAAAACACCAACCCGGGCGAGGGATTACTTAACACAGTATTTGCATTGGACCTTACGGACGTGCACAAATATGGGTCTAAGTTTTTAGCCTTTGCTATAGGAATGACCCTTTTTTGTCATTGCCAGTCGCTTTTTCAAAAGTTTCTAAAAATTTGTTGGAAAATTAGGCTAGTCAAGTTTCTCAATCTTAAAGCCAAAATTTTTTCTAAAAAGTGTTAGGAAAATTAGTCAAATTTCATGAATCTGAAGGCTAAAATTTTGCAAATTAATAAAAAGGTTGAAAATTTGAGGGGAAAATGACAAATCTGTGTTTTTTAAAAGGCCACTATCGGCGATTCTTCAAAATGTAAACCCCTATTTTCATCAAAGTCCATTTTTGCACTGTTGTATTGGAAATTGGGGTGTGTATTTATAGTATATGACCACTGTAAGTGGCTAAGCGTAACACGCCGTGATTTTTATGCTTTGTTTACTTAATAAGAAGGCGGGATCAGACTTTGTAGGTGCAGAAAACAGTCGTAAATGCATCTTCAAGACCGTTTAAAATAAAGAAAAAGTAATAAAGATGTTGATAGACCTAACACTAGCAATTGAGACACAATGGGCCAATTTGAATTTGGAAAAAACGACTGATATTGGCTTTTTTGCACAAATCTATACCTAAACCAAACTTGAAAAACCCCTTCCCCCGTCTGTAACACACACCCCCACACACACACACACACAACCCCCCACACCCCCACCCCACCACCCACCACCCACACACCCCCCCCCCCCCCACACACACCACACACACAACACACACCCACACGGGGCACACACGGACACTGTGACACACGGGGCACACACAGCCCCGCAACACCGCAGAAGTCTGCGTTGGCTTCGTTGGTTGCATTCAACAGGTTGCTTGATAGTACTTTTCGCAGGTCCTCAAAAATGGAAAGCGGTTTTACCAGTGGTTTTACATTGATTCACCCCGGTCACGAAGACTGAAACGAGCCTAGCGTTTGCCCTTAGTCACGTGATCTTAATTGATTGACCTGTCGATCGATACCACCACAACGGGAGACGCGTTCGTTAACACTAGGAAGGGTGACCTCCTTGATAATATTGTGACTAGACAGTCGGAATGCCAGCTTTTATGGAATAATTTTCACTATTTGGGGCGTTCCGTCTATGTTTTTTTTAGCAGGATTCGCGGATTCAATGTAGATTTAAGAGGAGAGAATAATGTGGACTAAACCCGGTCGTCCCGCAGGCAGCGGCCCCCAGCGCCGTAAAAAGGTACGAAGCAAATCCTGATGATCATCATCATCGACCACCCACACCCTGAACGGAGGAACATGGACAAGGCTAAGTCGCTAGCTGTCAGTTTGTATAATTAACGGGTCACGAAAGCTCTCTCGATGGCCGGTCAAGAAGGAAGGTCCGACAACAACACCGGCACATTTTCACAAACATGTAACAGTAAACTAACATACATACATTAACCCCAACTATTATTAAACTAAGGTAGAAATGAAGAATAGAGAAGAATAAGACTATTACACATTTAATGGGTACGTTAGGGTCAGTGTTAATAATAATCAATTTGAATATATTCTTTTAACGTGCGACATATCCACGTAAACCATGCGCAAGGCGCTGTTCGGCAGCCAAGGAAAGGCGCTTCAATGCATCAGAGAAGCCCGATTGCCATTGAACAGCTGCCAAGAAGCGCGATTTTACGTAAGCAGGACTAGGGGTCTACATGGGTTAAGTTAAAAATCGACACGCGGCGAACGTTCGAACGGCTTTTATTATCCCGCGAACTTTGGACACGCAGTCTCTTATCGAGCGACGGACATTTTCAAAAAATACTGTTCATCGTTCGACACGCGACTTGGGGGGAAATTAAAAACCGACCTACGACTTTCATAACTTCTGTATTGCCTTGAAATTGCGACACCAAACTTGTGGGAACAACTTACAAGCGATGGACGTACGAAAGATACCTTCCAAAATAAAAATACCTTCCAAAAGCGATCTTCCCGGGCGGCTTGAGTCTTTTAGTTTTACTTATCCTTGACAGTATCGGTTAGGTAATAGAGTAAAACCTTTTGTAATAATCGGGTTAAATATTATCTCTATAAATGACTTGTTTTGTATCAACTTCACTGCCCAGCAGATGACCCAGCCCGCGCGGCTCGCCGCCAATGATTTCTCTTTCAGTCATATGACAATGACAAATTTGAGCAACGGGTTGCGAATTAGAAAAGAAAATTAAATGCACAACTTTGAAATTTCTCAAGAAAATGGGCTGTATACCACTTAAAAATAGGCATGAACAGGCTGAATTTTACTGCAAAGAGCAAGTTTCAACATTGTAGAGGTGCATGTAAAAACCCCTACTAAATCGAACAATGTTGAGCACTTGAAAAACACATTTCCTTTTATTGAAGTGTCCAAAATCTAGGTTTGATATTTTTTGTTAAATGATTTTTCTAAAAATTAATTTTGACTTATTTAAACTTATTTACCCTTGTTGTTTTTGTTACTTCTAATTTCTAATTAACATATGAAGTGCTTGGATGTTCCATTTCAATAACGGGGTAGTAACTCAGCAATCTGCACCTATCCATGCAATATTTACTTATCCCCTTTTCCTGGGTAACCTTATTTTAATTTGATATTTTTGCCTAAAATCTCACTACTGTATTACCTAATGATGTTACACTTGCATATTTTTCTAATCTCTCCACTGCGTTTACTCCACTTTGTTCATATCTAGCTTCTGTCGTCTTTTAAGTAGCTATTCAATTTCTCCTCATGTTTAAATTATACCATTGAACTGTAGCCATCATTAGAACTTGGGTTTTTATATCTTTTGTCTAAATTTTGCCTCTATTATGACCTGTAATTCATAACCTCCGAAATTATCTGTAAAATGACGATGTCACTCACACCATGTTGACGGGTGAGTGCGGAACCCTGCCACCACATCCAATATTCCGTTGTTTTATTCCGTTGGCTATCGGATTCGGTAAGATGGTGGCAACGGTATGAATTCTTTGCCTTGTTCTTTCATTGTAGTCCCTCACCCCCTGGGCCTATCAGCTTCTTTTTGGTTTGCTCGTTTATCTCTGCTCACCAGGCTTCTCCTATATATAGTTGTGTGAGTTGTCCAAGTCTATCTTATTTTGAAAAAAATCCTTACTATCGTATTTATTTTTTGATTATCCTCGTGATAGTTATTTGGTCACTAGAGTGCAGGCAATGTATGCTTTCCATAGTGATCGTATTATATGTTCTCAGGTAATATCCATGGTATACTTTAATTTTTTTCATATTTAGGTTTTTACTGACATTGACACCTATCTATAGCAATATATATATTCCTTTTTCCTGGGTCTGGTAACTAACTTAATTTGGTATTTTGGCTAAAATCTCACTACTGGCCATTTCCTTATGATGGTTCCACTTGCTATTTTTCTAATCCTCTCCACTGCGTTTTAGCTCCACATGGTCATACCTAGGCTTTCGGCGCGTCTTTTACGTCCCATATTCAATTTCATCCTAATGTTAACTTATTCATGCAAACTGTAGCCATCATTATTTCACATCAATCATTAAATATTGGTTACCTAATTTTACGTTATCCTGCATTAATTTGCTTTAGTCCTGTTGTAATTATTTACCAGTGATATGTAAGTATAATGTTATTTTTCAATTTGTCTTTAGCCTTTTACATTGGTTGTGGTATCAAGTCTAAACAAATTCGTCCATATAATATGATACGGGGCACCTACAATGGATTATTTTCTTAGATCTTATTATATTGCTTCATCTTATTACTACTCCCTTTATTGTGCCCGACATTAATTACCAGTGATTTTTCCGTTTGTTGTTTTATATCGCTTCAATTATCCACTCATATATTGTATCAATGCGCCAGATTATCTCTATGTATAAATTTTCAAGTATCGAATGTAACTTTGCCCGTTACTCTGCCAGTCAGACTGTTGATTGTGCTTTTCTTTTACCATGTGCTTCTACAGCCACTATCTTCGGTTTATTCCAAAGCAAACTGTTCTCTCCTTTTATGTTATAAGTCTAAATGTGTGGGCGTATTGTTTTGTTGCAAGTGTCTAAAGGGAAAAAACAACAAACTAGATTAATTGTGGCTCATCGTATAATTTAACCCATTTGAACATGGCGCAGGCGTAAATCAAATTGATGCTGATCAGAAACTGGTATTGTAAAAATTGCTTGGGTTCCTCGCTTCCTTCAATCACATTATAGATAATGAAATTTATTCCCTGACCCTTAAATAGCTTCTACCTGACGACTGATTGAAGTAATAAATAAGCTTATTTCACTAAAATCAATCCATTCGGTCTAAATAAACGATCTGATGATAAACAAATTTAAATAAAAGCATTGATATTCCAAATAGTAATGATGCTGTATTATCCATTTTTAGTGACCATTTAAACGAACTTATTAAAAATAAAGATTCTAACTTCAGGATAATACATTTCAATTCCCGCAGCCTTGATAAACGTTTAGAACCCATCTACCGATTACTTAAAAACACTCTCCAAACTTTTCCATTTAGCAGGTAGTGCAACATGGGTTCTCGGATGAAACGTACACACCCTGCCTCGCCCACATTGATGGTTTATAACGAGTTGTGATGATAGAGATTGTATTAAGAGAGGGAAGGGGAGTTTTGCACTATCTGTTCTGCTGAATATCAATTATAAAATTCGTCATGACTTAAATTTGCCTCTAATCTAATACGAATCTTGGTTCATTGAAAATTTTATATCTCCAACTACTAAACAAAATAATCTCGTTTATTTATCGACCACCTGACTCTTCTGCCTATCCCATTCATGATAGCTTGAGGAAACTCTATTAACTAATCAATAACGACCGTATAAAGTGCTTTTATCCGCATTCTACCGAAGTCCGAATTTGTTTAAGTCCGAAGACGCAATCCACAACAAACCAATTATAAACAATGACGGGATTATTTTCGATTTAATAGGCACTTGATTGAGTGACGGGCGAGACCCTCTTTGAGGCAGCTAATGCAGACATGGCGGCGACGTGCCTGGAAATGATGACGTAGGAAAATGGATGTATAATGGGACCAATGGTCCGTTATTTTGGTAGTTTATTTGTTTTTTAAAACTTGTGGTTTTTGGGAAAATAAAAAAACGTTTATTGTAATTTTTTTATTGTTTTTTAAAGTCATTGTTCCAAATACTTAAAAAAAAATACGTTTTCCAAACAATTTTATTTTTTTCAAAATCGTTTGGTCTCGGGCCTTGATTGAACTTTTTTTAATGGCGCATTAATTAATTTCCAACCACTTTTCCACAAAACTTATGGTTTCATGATTCCAGCATTTTTATGTCTTATATATTTTTTTGCCTTTTTCCAATTTCCCAAAATACTTCAAAAAAAAAAAAAAATTCAAAAATGTCTTCAAAACAATTAGGTGTTTTTTTATTTTTCGTAAATGCTTTCCAATTTTTTTGCTTTTGGGTCCTTTATTTACTCTTAAATGGCATTAAATTTAAAATTATTTTAAACACTTCCAAAAACTTATATTTTATTCTTGTTTTTTTGCCTGTTAGTGAACTTTGCATAGGCCTTTAATTAATACAAACACTTTCCAAAACTCATTCTCTATTTAAATTTGTGTTTTCTTTACTTTTATTAGGCATCATTTCCAAAGGACTTTCTAAAAACATTCAGGTCTAATGGTTGTTTACTTTTTCTTTCCAAAAAAAGTTATTTCATTTTTGGCCTTTTGATTGGCTTATAATAGGCCTTTTAATGTTATTGGTTTCCAAAAACTTACCCCAAAAAACTTTATAGATTATATATTTTTTGGCGTTGTAATTTGTATTTGTTTTTGGTCTTTTATTTAACTTTCTCTATGCCTTAATTTACAACAATTTCCAAAATCTTTTTTTGTATATTTTTGTTTTTGTTTACACAGTCAATCTGTTTTTTTTTTATTGGGTCCTTGTATGTAAAACAATTCCGAATCCGCAACGTGCATTGACAATTTTGTTTGTTTTTTTTTTGTTTTTGTTTTGTCTTGCCTTTATTAAGGTATGGGTAAAGGACAAAACTGGGGCATAGGGGAAAGGACAGCTGGGCATACGGGAAAGGCCAACTGGGTTTAGCGGGAAAGGAAACTGGGCAGTGTGATTCTTGTATTTCTTTAAATTTGTTCTTTATACTTTATTGCAACAAAAAGCTATCTCTTTTGGAAGATACGGTGGTCCTTAAAAGGACCGGTTTCTTGCGGTTCTAAAAGAACCGCTTTGTTTTGGTTCTAAAGGAACCTTTCTGCAGAAAATCACATGCGCAGTGGGATGGAGTGGCAGAAGGCAAGGCCTGTGTAGGTGTCCACGGGGCCTCTTCGGCTAACTCTTGCATGATTGCCTGCATGCGCTTCGATACAGCGTCATACTTGGGGTCTTTAAGGGGGGGCACCTGTTCCCAGTAGTCGCGCTCCTCTTCCCCATGATTATCCCGTGTTCCTCAAACAGTTGAAGCAGAAGAAAACTTGACAATGGAACAACCCGGTGGGGTTCTCCTGGGTTTTGCGTTGGTGGGTAAACATGGTTGGTACGTTGGTTTAACGGGAGGCAACCCCTCAATGTGGTGTTGGTTGCGGTTATCAAGTCCATACCAGTCCCATATCTGGAGATCATTCTGCAGCCACGTGCCAAAATAATCATTGAAAAAAAGGAGAAGTCCAGGTTGGCAGGAGTGTCAGGTGGTACGCTGTTGTTTAACAAAGCCCGAGTATAATCTTCCTTCTTGTCAGCGGGTACGAGGCCTATGGCGATTAATTCCGAATTGCAACCCTAAATTCAGCGCCAGTCTTGTACCGTGGAGCAAACCCCCTCTGCGATATCTGACGGTACACAACTTGGGCGAAATGAAAGTAGCATCCACGCACTACAACATACAGGAAAATTCGGCGGACAGCTCCGTGGGATACCGGGCCTCAAAAATCTGGTAACAAACAGTCCTTAGAGGTCAAAAACGAAGAGGCCACGGGATGTCAAGGCGCCAAAGGAAAAGTAACATGCAAAAGAACTTGCTGTAGGTATCCAACTTCTTGTCTGGTAGCAACCAGTAAACCATAGGAAACTTCTGGCCATTAACAAAGCACTGGATGGAAAAAAAAAAAGCTGATAAAAATAAAAAAAAAAAAAAAAAAACAAAAAAAAAAAAAAAAAAAAAAAAAAAGGGCACAACCCGAAGGTTCCATACATATGCCACTGTCGCTGCCTGCGATAACCGTTTTCAGCGACTCTCCGAAGAAAGGAAAAACACCAGCACATTGATCTTGTCACCAACGCCGCGTGTATGCTACTAGGGGAAATTCCATTATCGCCAAATTCAGACGTTCCTTGAAGCCACGGGCATCTAGATCTAGCTTATCCCGGGTTGCTGGATTCGGCGGCAACAGCTCACTCCAGCCATTGTACAAGGTATGCTGAATGGACTGAAATTCGGGAAGTCGCGCGCCAACATTTCCATGCGTTCAACCTCCCCATTGAGTCTGCTGTAGATACGTTTTTTAAATATTCTCGTAAACCTTAGGAAACAGACACGCGGCGGTTTCAGGGTGCCTAGAGGGCTTCCTTTCAGGTCCCTCTTGAGTCATTACCAAGCTCTCAGATCAGGTGGACCATGGTAGTGCTCCTTGAGGTTGAGTTCACTATCCGGCACACACCGTAACACGGCCTTTACAACCCGTGTTTTCTGCGGTTGCATATCAGGGTAGAATCTGCCTTTCACTTCCTTATCTTTGATGGACATATAATGTACGACATGTAGCCTTTCCGCGAGGAAGAGATACCTGCTGAATTTGCTCCATGTTCCTTCTTTGAGAGATATTCTCAGAATGAGAGACTGAAGTTTTTACTGAGAGCAATTCTGATTATCCAAGGGTGATGACCATATTGTTGACAGGCGTTTGAAAGAGCTACAATCGGTTACATCTGACACGCCGTGTGGGGTCTCTTACACCTAAGCAAATCGGCAACATCAAAAACGCTGGGTATGGGGTCTTTGTTTCATAATTGATAATTACTGCGGATAATCTTTTCGGACTTCGGTAATTCGGACTTCGGTAGGGGTACCCTTTTATCCTGGGTGACTTCAACTTTGATCTTTAAACAATTCTCGCATCATTCCACAAATGAATTTATTTATAACCATTTATTCGGCGTCATTTATCCCTTGATCGATAAACCAACGCGTGTTACCACCAAATCTTCCACTTTAATTGATAATATATTTACTATACTCTGATAACAAAATAATCCAAGGGATCTTATTCAACGATATCACTGATCATTTCCCTGGTTCCAGATTCTACATACTTAAAAATACAACAAACTCTAAGCAAATTCGAAAGTTCAATAATTTTTATACGACTCGCAAAATAGATATAGTTAATATTTGCCTTACTTGGATATGAATTAAGGCAACTAAAATGGAATGATGTAACAAACTGTGATTCTGCTGCCGAATCTTACAACTTATTATTAATAAATTCTCAATCTTATATGATAAAAACTTACCTAAAGTTTAAAAAGAAAATAAACAAACGAAAGAGGCTTAAACCTTGGATCAACCAAGGGCATCATAAAATCAATAAATACTAGAAACAAATTATACAAATTACCTTAAACACCCAAATGAGGGAAAATAAAAATAAAGATTTCAGTACAGGAATAAAATTAACGTTCTAATCAAAATGCGCGGCGCAAAACCGACTTCACAAATAAATGTAACTCTTTAAAAAATATTAAAACACGTGGAAAAACTATTACAAACATCTTGGCAAAACAAATAAAAACCTCCGATCCTACATCGTTAGTGAGGGTTCTACGAAGAGGATCTCTGATCCCAAGAATGCGGAGAGTTTCAACAACTTCTTGGCTAAATTGGCCCCAAATTAGCTAGCCAGATTCATTCTTCCATCCAGCTCCCATGATTTCCTAAGGCGCCCTTTGAAAAATAAGGATTTATTCAAATCCAACATCACCCAGGGAAATCCTCGATATTATATCCAAATTTAGGACTGGTAAGAGCTTGGGTTTTGTTTTTATTTTGATGACAGTAAGTACAGCGTAGTTAAAGAAATTTCCCCCTTCATATGTTATCCACTTGCCCCTGTCCTTAATCTCTCCCTTTTCTAACTGGTGTTTTCCTGCTGATCTTGAAAGTGCTTAAAGTTATTCCAGTCTTCAAAAGGATGATCCGCAGACTTTCCAATTACGTCCTATTTACTTCTACCGTGTTCTCAAAAATCTTGAACGCATGATCACAATAGGCTTGACAACTCCCTCTTCCCATAATATCCTTCACCCCAATCAATACGGCTTCAGGAAACAGCATTCCACTGACCTGGGCTCTTTTGATATCTATGATAAAATCTCTTCCGCTCTCTCAATGATAACTACCATGGTTATTTTTCTGACCTATCAAGGCGTTTGCACACCATTGATCATTCTATTCTTATAACAAAGCTCTCCCACTTACGGTATACGCGGGGGGGAACTCCCTTAGCGCTGCTTGCAGACTCCTTTCCAATGCCAACAACCCTTTACCTGTTTTTGATTAATACACCCATCTGGTCGTCTACCTGTTCAATGTGGTGATTCCACAAGGCTCTATAATTGGTCCTCTTCTTTCCTTATTTATGGGAATGATATTCCTATCCTCTGACCTTCTCTCTTGGCCGTTTGCAGATGGACACCAACATATTTCTTCCCATTCCAACCTAGATACCCTCATTAACACGTTCAACACTGAAATGGTTTATGTCACAAAATTGGTTTAAAGCTAATAAAGCTCTCACTCAATGTAAAAAAACAAATTACATTCACTTCTCCAAGTAGTCCAACAAACCTCCTAAACAGCACATACAAATTGATAATACTAAAAATAAACCCCACAACTAACACCAAATTCTTAGGTGTTGTTAATACTGAAAATATGAATCCTGGAAGACCATATCCATATTTCCAAAGATCACAAAAACCAAGTCTCCAGGAGTATTGGAGTTCTAAAAAGACTCAAAACCCACACTACCACTATATTTTTGTTAACTTTATATAACACAACTCGGATTTCTTCAATATTTCTGACAGATATATCGCTGGGGCAACATCGAAACATTACACTTCAATGATCTCACCTCCCTGGAACTCAAATAATCCAACCCACCTTGATAGACTGATTTAAACTTCAAAAAAACAAGCAATCCATATTTGCACTGGTTCTCCTTATTTATACCATACCAAGCCATTATTCCATAAATTAAAACCACTTAACATATTCGATATAAAAAACTTCAAACAGCAACCTTCGTGCAACGTTATGTTAATAACAACCTTCCTAAATCATTTGAAACTTTTCTTTAAACACAAAGACTTAATAATTATAACACAAGACCATGCCAACAAATTTATTCCAATTAAAGCTATTGAACTTAAAAAGACTCAATTAAAAAATCGGTCTAGGATTGGAATTCGCTGGACCTAAACTTTACACTCATCAAAATCTGCCATATATTTAAAAACTAATCTTAAAAATCACTTATTCTAAATATAAATTAGCAATATTTTATTGCTTAACCGGTAAGAAGTATTTTTATCAAAAATATTCTTTACTTGACTGTTATCGTACCTTTTCTAATCTTTGTAATACAGGGAAATAACTTAATGATTAATTTCTCTAACTTATTATCGGGACGAGCGAAGGAACAATTTTTTTCAATACCAGCCTACGTATCAATCTGTAGGCCCAGTTGTTGCACTATTTCTGTTTTTATCATTACAGATAGCTGCCATTAACTTTGCTTTTTATCTATGTTTTTACCTACGTTTTACATCAATGTGATTCACTCTTGTTACCCCTTGTCCTGTCCTGTTTGTATGTCCGTTTTTATCTTGTTTGTTCTGTCCTGTGGTTCTGTTCACCCTTGCTGGCTCATCAAATATAAATAAGTTCTATCTCCCACTGGGTGGGGTCATTCCTTAAAGGTCAAATGATCTTAATGGCCTCTCCATCACACATCTTCCCCATTTTCATTACTATGTTATTACTCCAACTTAATTATTATCCTAATGGAGGTAAGTACCCAATCTTATTAAGCTTTGTTAGGTATGCTAATATCAGATGTAATATTTTGTTTAATTTAATTCAGCTTTGGTAGGTCTGCTAATATCATATTGTAACATATTTTGACTTCAATTAGCTTCAATGCATATGTCATCAATCGTCTTTTAACATTTATTTTGCATTTCAATATCATTATTTTGGATTTTTGTGTAGATCACTGTTGATGTGGTGAGAATAAAAAATGGACTTGAATGCACAGGAGAAAAAGATGTACATCATCTTTAATCGTTGCTATTTACTTAAGCAATAATAATTATGTGATT
The DNA here is from genome assembly GCA_023653785.1 of Ophioderma brevispina. Lineage (NCBI taxonomy): Eukaryota > Metazoa > Echinodermata > Ophiuroidea > Amphilepidida > Ophiodermatidae > Ophioderma > Ophioderma brevispina. The sequence continues at coordinate 22,860 of JAMKCH010041515.1, forward strand.
AAAAATTACTGTGAATAGACCAAACAAAAATAGAGATTTAGATTCGACGCTGTTTTTGTGTCAATTTTTTATTTACAACTTCTATTACACCACCACCTCTTTGATCTTGATAAGGATTGTTGGAAATCCCCCGAAAAAATCCCGTAAAAAAATCACTCCCAATTCACTCATTGACATTTTTCAAGTAGGCCCTACAGCTACAACACTCACCAAACTTAAAATTCCATGATTAATTGGCCACGTTTGCATTGCCTAACTTTTTGATTTCACAGTTCCTTAGTTTTCATTTCGTTATTTTCGCATATTAATGACATGGTAAGTTTCTAAATATTAATTGGCAAAAAAATTCTTCGGGAAATCCCCCTCCGCTGCAAAATTTTTTTCAACAAACCTCATTGCGAATTCGGGTTGGTCTCAACGTTACTCGCAGACTTCATTAACACCTTTTACTGCGAGTCATTTAAATGACATCAGAAATAGTCTAAACCCCGGCCCAACAAATCACTTAGCATTAACACAAAATCAATCCACGCACATGCATTGAAGACAGTTATTTACCATGTCTGCTAAACATTCTGATATAAATTCAATTTTATTATTTCGAACTATTTATCCGCGCTTATAAGATACACACTTGATTGAAAAAAACAAACTTAAATAAATTGTTCAAAACGACAATCGAATGTTGTAGAATTGGTTTTTGTGCTTAGCACTTGACTACATCGACAGCAGCGGCACAGTCACTTTTTTTTCATTTGAAAACTTGTTCGTTGCTCGTCCGTGTTCCACAACCCTAGAGGCTTAGGCTCTAACATTGTCGGACATTATTCAAATTGTACCCAAATATAGCTCCAAAGACTGGTGATGAATTATTCATGCCATGCTCAACATTGTTTTAAGACGGCGATGCAAAGAGATTTTCCTATAACAGAGGTAGGCCTACTGTACGTACTTAACCAGTACGTTTCCGATGATGTAACAATGTGATAAAGTTAAATTTTATATCCCGGATTTTATCGGCACCTGATTCTAACTTGATTCTCCATCCACATTTTCAGCTAAATGGAGTAAATAATGCTAAACTTATCATACTCTAACAAACAGAATAGTTGCAACAATCCATCGGCAATAGCGCTCCCTAAATGCGTATTTTCCTGGACCCATTTGTGGCAAAAAATCCAACATATGCATGCCAATAAATGCTCGACATCCGATGGCACAAATATAATATCTACAACGCACACTTGAGCTGGGGCTAAAAGCGAACCGCGACACGCCAATTGCGCTTAAATCTCGACCGCGACAGCCCGTGTTCATTTGGCACCTTAGACCCCTAGTTACTGCCATGAGCTGAGCCTGAGGCTGATGTAGTCCTGCGAGCATGACTTCGGGTTGCTTTGTAACATTCACTTCTGTTATTAACTTTAACTAACCCGAAGTCATGCCAAGTCCTGTAACTGTTTTAAATCCTTTAAGGTTTTTAATTATAAACTCACCCAATCACTCCAAAATGGTCCGAATTATCCTGACTGTTAACTCACTTTTATCTTGACAACCATACAAAACTGTTGGATGTACCTGCATCACACTAAAATGATCAAAATTTCATGATTTAGCAGGTATGCGCTCTTACGTTTTCAGTCTACTCTCAAATCAAATTGCATGGGGTCAGAGTAAGGTCGGTGGTGGGAACATGTGCTTTGGCACCATAACAACATTAGTCTCTGACATGCTTGATGAAACCGACATCTATCGCGCGATAAATGTCGGATAACGTCTTGTTGTAACCAAGATTGGAATAGAGACTACGATGCCTACTGTTAGGAATATGATCCATATCACATGGCTATACATCGATAAGTCTTGTGCAAAATCTCATGCTAAAATGTGGACATTATAAACATGACCGAGATATTTATTCACATCAGCTACAAGGAATATCGGACAAATGTTAAATTAATGAACCACGACACGTCAGATTTTGACATCGAACGTGCACAAGGAAAACTTCCGAAACATGTCCGTAGCTGATTTTTAGATCAAGAGCACGTAGTTATACGTCACAAGCGTAATTGTGAGTTGTGAGAAGCACTTTTTTTTCGCACCAACTGTTAATGGATTTCTACTAACGACCATCTTGTTGTAACGCCCCGTTCAGAGGCTACATAATGATCCAGTGATAAAAGTAACGTCAGACCTTAGGTTACATTTACATCATTGGAACTAGAGCTGAGGAGGAAACAAAGAAACTAGCCTTTCATCAGTTGCCGGCAGTGTGCTTTATTTTTTATTTCCTACAGTCCGGTAAATGAGTGGTGTGGCGCCCTCTCACAGTGAGCCTGGCGCATCGCCTTTCCGCATTTATTTTTGTGTTTTTGGTTTTTATTTTTAGGGATAAATGGTCATACTTTTTCCATTTGACAGGAGTACACTAAATAACAAAGTCTCATTGACAAAAGTTTAACAAGATAGGCCACTGAATTGAGAGATGGTCACTCACCCATGCCATTTCACTCCTTATGAATAGCTTTATCAACAACCCTCAACAATGGCATGATGGCATTGCTGATTGTTTTTGTGAGATATCAATATTCATATATTTTCAATGCACCCAAAGCTCTTTTTCCTTGATTTTATGAAAATGGGCACAGTGTAATTCAGAAAATTATGTGAGCATTTGAACATGATTTATTTATTATTTATTTAAGCTTTAATTATACTTTAAGTCCATCAGTGAAAGAACACTGCTATCCAAGGAGGCCCTGTTAATACAGGATAAAAACATTTAAATACAATTTACAAAAGCAATTAAACATAACAAAAGTACAGTAGATACAAATTATTAGTTAGAAGATTACACATGGTAAACACACTGTGATTACATGATATGTTGAAGAGCCACAGATTCTAAAATTGGACAAGAGACAGAGAATCAAAAATTAGCGCGGGTTGAATAGCAACCACGTTATTCCAAAGATTGTGCTCTCAACATGAAAAAGTCTCAACCCGCATTGATCTGATAGGAGGAATAACAAGTGAATTTGAGGCATTTCCTCTAGTGTTATAATCATATAATCCTAAGTAGTGTGAGTAAAAGTGAAGTTGAACAAAGGTAATCAGGGGGATTTACTGTAAGACATTTAAATAACATAACAAAGAATGTGTTATTCATCTGTGATTCTAATTTAGCATTAGAGTACTCCCATTGAATCAATAGGTGTTCTTACATCAGCAGATAGAATAATTTGCTAGATTGTCAAAAGAACTTGAAGCCTGGAGAGGAGAGTTTGAGAGACAATTTGACAAACATGACTACAATAGTCAAAATGAGCAAACAAGAGATTCCGCAAGTTTTTTTCGGATGAAATTGGAAGGTAAATTTGAACGACGGTAAAACACCACAACGCTTGGAAACAGTGGAAGCAATGGAAGACTGAATCAACATGGTGAGACCAAGTCATGTGCTGTCCAAAAATTAGACCAAGGTATTGTGAAAACAAAACTTAGTCACAAATAAAAATGATTTAGGTTTAAGTTTCACTGATATTCACAATTTTTGAGGCAATTACAGAATGTATGTAAACAAACAACTTATGAGCCATTACATGTGGGAACATTGTGTTGTGCTTTTTCAATACCCTCTTCCATGGGCGACACCCATGGATTGATCCATGCAAGTAACAGACTCTAAGACGCGTATGAATGCATGTTTACTGTCGGGTATGCGTCTTGTGGTTAAAGAAAGGGTTTGCAGTTGAAGATATCTGGCAAGACGCACTCAGTTAGTAGGTATAATCTCCCATCTAGCTGACCGCTAATCCTTTGATTGACACCTTATGCTTGCACAGATACGATCCCTCTTTGCGCAAAGACGCCTCGCTTCACTCGGCTGAGGGTCGCTTGCCGAACAAGCGCATTCCAGGCAATAAGGTTGAGGCATTTGACAATAGACTAGGAGAAAAACCTGCAGGAAACGAGTATGAAACCAAATTCACATAAGCCGCCAAAGAACGAGCCCCAACCTGGGATCGAACCCGCGAACCTCCATTGGTGAAAGGCGAAGGAAGATCTGCTGCGCCAACACATTTCCCCCAATGGGCAGGCTATTAAATGAAATAATAACAAAAAATGCTTGACATTAAACAGGCTACCCATATGTAGGCTAATTGGACTTCAGCAGTTTATTATTTCATTTATAGCTGCCTCTTTTACTTGTAGGTAGCTCGTTCAGGTAGCGTTGATCGTCGTCTGACCGACCTAAGGGGTATCATAGCGGGAGAAAATCCTGAGCAACTCAGGCTACCTGATGGTTTTAAAGGTCCAGGGCCCGATCGTATAGGCCTTTGTCCCAGAAGCCCCAGATTTACCAGGAGTGGTCACACATTTTGGTATCGAAGAAAGCTACTAGTGTTCTAAGTTACCCTGTGAAATCTTAGGGCAAAAGGATATTTGGTTAGAAGGTATGAGCGAAATGTGCCACTTTTGTAGACCAATATTAATCTTACACAAGTACTCTATGGGGCTTACCAAAATCACGTTTAGCTCCACAGCCAAAAACGGATTGAATATCGGCGCGAAGAAACCTTACAGATGGAGTGTTAAGGCCAATCTTATCAAGATGAAAAACTTCATAGCCTTAAATGGCCATACCCCTTTAAGTTGGGTTTAGGGACAACCAAAGGCAGCTATTTAATGAATAATTAAAAAAACCGCTAAGTTACAAGATTACCCCGACTGGTTGTGGTGAGTATTCACAGTTATGTTCTGTAGGACACACCAAGACCATGGTGTTAAAATAGTGGAAAACGATAAAAACATGTGTTATGAAATGATTGTGGGAAAGAAAATTGTTTATTTACACTGGAGTTGATTCGGGGAGTTGATTCTTCAGCTCAACAGATTTTGAGTGGAAAAAATATAGTATAAACTTTACGTAGGTATAAGCTGTCCCAAAAAAAAAATATACAATCAAAGATTAATTTTTTTGGCCAAAATTAAGTTCATCTCCATCTTAAGTTACTGATTCTTTTGAGAGTGTTTCCAGCTTTCATGAGATTTTAGTTGGGGTCATTTGGGGTCTGGTTTAGGAGTTCTGGCTAATTATATGAGACAGTTGAAAAACCCATTGGGCCAGTTTCAGCTATATCCTGATATCAACAAAAGTTGTCATTGGAAATCACCTTCCAAGAGATTCTTTTTAAAATGAAAATAAAATTAGTTGTAGGTAGTAAAGTGATGCTTCTTGGGATATAAAATAAGTTATATTTTTAATAATGTCGCAATTGCTTAATAAATTACAATAGCATTGGGAAATTAAATTCCCAAACAGTTCTTGTTGTCTCAGGATTAATCCAGGTTCAAGCAGAGGTAGAAACAATAAAAAACACCTGGTTGAAAGTAAATGAGACCTCCGTGAACACACCAACCTTTCCTGATTGCTCTTGTTAAAAAACTTCTTTCTTCATCATATTCCTCACTGGCATCTTGGAGGCCGTGGGGAATAGGCGGAATCCGGGTAAATTGTCCCTCCACATTAGAGCGTTGTCAACACATTTGTACCTCAACAGACTTGTAGACTGTTACATTCGTTTCAGCAGTCAAATCAACCAAATGTCCTGAATTTCATGATTATGTCAACCCTGAGGTGAGTAATTCCATTACACCAACAAATAATATTTTATGGTGCTTTCACTGAAAAAAACTATATTGATGTTCAATGATGATTAATACATTCACTCTGATCTGTACATATTCTTTTGTGAAAGGGTTTTTTAAACCACAATGATGCTACACGCCTTTACCTTTAAGGTTTCTGAACCTCAGGTGAACTGGCCCAAGTGGTATTTTATCCTTGTGGTCAACTGACAATATATCCTTAGGGTCATCAAATGGATGGAATAAAAGCGAGGATTGAGCTTAGGCTCTTTTAACAAATAAAGTCAAAATATCGGGCAATAATGCACAGTATATTTTTTTAATTTAGTTTGATTAATCGTTTTTCTTGGGACAGTCTGTATTTGTCACGTTTCGGGATTACGTGATAAACCTTGGGAAGGAAAGGCAAAAAAGAAATACGGCCATGTTCAATAATTAAAAAGCATTCAGTATTGAAGATCATGGCATGATGCTGCCTGTAAGGGAGTGATTTATGCTGCTATTTGCTATTTTATGCTGATTTGTTCATCAATCTGAAACCAAACTAAAATAGAGCATAACTTGGTCTTATACTCCAGCCCAATTTCTCCTTCACTATCCATATCGAGAGTGAATACTCTTGAACCTTGCATATTCACTCTTTGAAAAAATCACTTAAGAGTGAAAGGCAGCTTAAATTTTCGGTTCTCAGTAAAAATGAGTAAAGGTTTCACTATTCAGATTTGAAACTGATTTCACTCGTTGAAAATTTGACTCAATACTCTTGAGAAAATAATGGGAGTGAATTGCGGATATCCTACTGCGTGATCTTATATCTACTGCACAGTGGATTATTGAATTGGGAATAGACTGCACTAAGTACAGACTGGAATGGATTTATCATATTGATTAAGAATATGATAATCCTCTTGAAAGGCTATCAACCATACCATCAGTGCAGTGACTTGATGTCATAAATTGGTGATAAGTGGGTCTTAGCAGGTTGTATTTTGAAACCAATCTACTATTGCCCTTGACCTTCACTGGCCTTTTCCTTTTTGCATTGGAGCATCAAATTTGCATGGGCCCTGAACTCTTAAAGTAGTTTCTACTTGGCTTGCCCTTTAATAACTCCCCTGACTCAATTCACTTTGTCATCCCTGTTGATGCTGTATGAGACAGAAATGGAAGGCCTATGTCAACAAGACAAAAACAGGAAGATGGGTGCATCAAATGGCAATAACCCAAAATGTACTGCTTTAAATAAGCATTAAGTTAATCCAGACATATCTTAAGGCAAAAATTTGCATTGCAAGTCGCCCTTCAAGCATTCTTTAATTGAAAATGAAAATAAAGTAGGTATAGAGTGCTGCTTGTGCTCTTGTGATATAAATAAGTTATATTTTATAATTTCCACTTGCTAATAAATACATATACATGTGGAAATTCAATTCCAAACCCTCTTGTCTCAGCCTTACTCCATGTTTCAGCAGAAGGTAGAACCATCCAAACAACCTTGTTGATTAAACTGAGACTTTGAACACAACCACCCTTTCCTTTTTGCTCTTTGGGAACACTGCTTCTTCATCATAGTCCTCGCTGGCAAAAAAAAAACATTGGCGGCAGTGGGTCTAGGGGAAGGGTAAATTGTCCCTCCCCTTAGAGCGTTGTCCACACATTTGTCCCTCACAACTTAGACTGTGACATTATTTCAGCAGCAGTCAATCCCCAAATGTCCCTGAATTTCATGATTATTGTCCCCCCTAGAGTGAGTCCCCATTCCACCCCCCAACATATAATTATATGGGGCTTTCACTGAAAACAATCTATATTGTATTGTGTCAAATGTACATGATAAATACATTCACTCTGATCTCGACAATATTCTTTTTGTTTGAAAAGGTTTTAAACCCACAATGAGGCTACCACATCTTATACCTTTAGTTCTTGAACCTTTAGGTGAAATTGGCCCTAGTGGTATTTTATCCTTTTGTGTTCAATACCATATCTCCCCTTATGTCCATCAAATGGCTGGAATAAAAGCGAGGATTTCGCTTAGGGATCTTGTCTAACAAGAAAGTCAAATATCTGGCAATAATGCACAGTTTTATATTTTTTTTATAATTTTTATTTATTGTATAGTTTTTTATTGGGACCGTCCTGTTTTGTCAATTTTCCGGATTACGTGTATAAACCTGTGGGAAGGCAAAAGACATCCGGCCCATGTTTCAATTAAACAAGCTTCAGTATTTATAGATCATGGCATGATGCTTGCCTGTAAGGGAGTGATTTATGCCTGCATTTTTTATTGTTTATCTTATTTTGTTCATCAATCTGAACCAACTAAATAAGAGCATAACCTTGGTCTATATCCAGCAATTTCTCTCACTAATCCATATCGAACTGAATACACTTGCCCCTTGCATATCACTCCTTTGGAAAAATAATCTAAGAGTTGAATCATCTTCAATTTCTGTTCTTCAGTACAATGAAAATGCATTTAATTTATAAAAAATTTGAAATTTCACATTGAAAAATTTTACTCCATACTCTTGAGAAAAATGGGCGTGAAATTGCTGAATCCTCCTGCTGATCTTATAACTCCTACTGCAGTGGCTTATTGCTTGGAATAGACGGCACTAAGTACAGAATGGTGGACTATCTTATTGATTCAAGATCGATTATCCTCTTGAAAGGCTATCATCCCTACCATCAGTGCAGTGACTTTGATGTTCATAAATTGGTGACGTGGGCATTAGCAGGTTTGTATTTTGAAAACCAAGTCTACTATTGCATCTTGACCTTCACTGGCCTTTTGCATTGGATGCATACAAATTTGCATGGCCTGAACTCTAAAGTCGTTCTACCTGCTTGCCCTTTAATAACTCCCTTGACTCAATCCTTTGTCATCCCTGTTCTGATTGCTGTAATGAGACAGAAAGAAGGCCTATGTCAAAAAGACAAAAAAAGGACGATGGGTGCCTCAAATGGCAATAACCCAAATATGCTTTAATAATGCATAGTTAATCCCAGACATATCTTAATGCAAACTTTGCATTGCAAGTCGCTCAGAAATAAAAAACAATATTCGGCACAGCTAGGGGATTGATAAGCTGTATGATGGATGAATAGCAATGATGATGCTGTAATAGGTGATGTACACCCACTAAGCTATGAGTATTGAGTTTGAATTTTTCATCATGGAGACATTTGCCATTCATTATAAACAGTCAAAAATCTTGAGATTGTACAGCCTATCCGATGAGCCAATTAGCCACATATTCTCCCTGCTATCCAGCAATTTCACTACTATGTTAATCTATGTTTTGGTGTTATGCTTCCCTATCATTATGGGGCGAGGGGATCATGAAAAAAATCAGACCCATAGTCTTGTCACCCACCTTTAATTTGCATAATTTGTCCATTGGGTGGGGGAGCCCCAACACGAATGACCCTGCATACAATAAAAGTGCAAAATTGGTGCGCCCGCAGGCGGACAGTGCCCATCTCTCTGTTATTGGTGTTTGGCCAGACTCCCTCATATAATGTTGCTGTGAGGGTTTGACACTCCGCCCACACAGCGAGTCTGTTTTACATTCCCAATATGCCGGTAGGGTCACCATTATACCCTGGGTGGAGACGTGGAGAGAGCAAGATCGTAAAGTGCCTTTGCAAGTGCACAACCACATTGGGGGACAGCGCGAGGTCCCCAGCGGGACTCGAGCCCACAACCTTATGCTTATTGGGCGAGCGCTGATCCACTTGCACCACATGTGCCCCACCACATGACCATCACAATGAAATGCTGCTAATCAAAGTCTCATTTTCAGCCATTTGAAGTTATGGCCCTCTTGCCTTTTACATGTGGAGCGGCTAGTTTTTCAAAATTTCTAACAGTTATTGGACATTCTCGGCAAATTCCCAATCTGAAGCCAAATTTTGAGGAAAAAATGGTAAATTCTGTGTTAGTTGAGCCCGGATGGCGCCAAAGTGCATCTCCAGTATATAGTTTTATTCAGTGTCTCACTAAAAGCGAAGTACACTAAAAGGACCCTTTTTATGTTCAATTAGCACCTTTGCAGGAAGTCCACAGGAAGTTCTAGGCTAAAAAGGGATATTCAACAAAGTACAATTAGCCCGCCAATTATATTTGGGTATTCACCCTAATTTTATTGGCATTATAACTTTATACTCTATAGAGATTTAAACTGTGGAAGTTGAATTTTGTAATTCCTCCATTAAAAAGTACCGATACCACCAACAATCTTGATATTTAGTTCAAACTGTATATAAATGCATTCTCAATCTAATGTAGGTTGACATAGCGTTTACAGAGCTTTGAAATCATTGCTTTAGCATTTTTTAGGACTACCCTCTCTAGAGAGAGATTAAATAAATTGGTTACCATCTCTAGTGGTCTGTTGTTCACAGTAACTGGATCCTCCTTGTCCTAAAATATAAAACCACAATACACATTGTGGGCGGTTTAGTGGGTTGTACTAGTCAGGGCAACCATCTTGATTAAATTGCTTTGTGTTTTTTTTGTCGTTTTTAATCTTTCCCTGATAACTCAGATCATCTTTTTGCAAGCACGAAACAAAAGCTGAATAGACTGATTACCATGCTAGAACCACATGGAACATAGGCCCAGGATTTGCGACATCAATATGGGGCTTGATAAGTGAATTCCACATGGAAAAGGGTATTTTTAGTTTTGAGGAGGGGCAATTATACTCCACTCCTCACATGATTTTCTGTTAACATCTGTAACATTATTTGTATCAACATGTGAACCAGTGATGAATTTGGTAGATGCTTTTAACAAGCTACCCTGATACATAACTGTATCTTGCCATAGGGATGACGCATATTTACTTGTTGAAGCAGCAAATCCTTAGGTCCTGTCTTTGGATAATTACTCTCTCTTACAATGATGACATTCTGCTTTGATTACATGCAAGTATCGGCCTTTGAAACTTTGTAGGTCAAGTGGAATCATAATTCATGTCTGTACTTTATTACTTAATCAATATGCAGTCATGTGTATTATAGTTACACAGTACAATTATATTGAGTGCTCTTCCACATGGGGTGGTGGTTTTTGACACAGTTACACAGGTAAAAATCTATCGAACATTAGCGAATGTTAACACCTATAGTGAATTGTGTATTACACAGATATAGGATGGAGGGACAAGAAGAGAGGGAGAAGAATCTAAAAGGAGGAAGAGGA
>JAMKCH010041516.1:0-12832 GCA_023653785.1 Ophioderma brevispina
GAGTCCTTGCCGTTTTAAAAATGTTACTAAAAGTCTACTTACAAGATCAGAACATGAAAAGTGATCTTAACCGACGTCGTGTTACACTCACCAACGTGTTAGACGGAGTAAAAAGAGTACCTCCAGTGATTCCAACATATTAAACATTGCGTTTAAACAAATATCCTTGGGTACAAAAGCAAAGTATATAGCAAATCAACACGATTTTGTTATGTTTAATAAATGTCAATGTTTTAGGTATGGTTGAAACCTTCCCTAAAATGAGGATTGTCTCCTGTCTCTGGTTACAATTTGATTATGGTAAAAATAGACTACAGATATTAAAAAGAGTCAGTGGAATCGCTTCCTATCAAGATGATATCACCGTCCCCATAGACTATAATGTTTTAGGTACGAGATCTGATGATTTGACCGATTTTGGATCAAGTTACAATTCACTAATGCCTCCAGATTCTTACTTGTTATTTGTGCACTACATATTTTCCCTGTGAGGGGACCATCCCACTCTGACCGATGAATGCTGTAATGCCTCTTATCAAAGTTCTTGAAATTCACAGACTTCTCTAGACCGCTCATAAATATTCTTGGCGATTTTAACGGCAAAATTGGTCATAGAACATTAATGGTGGTGATAGCGAATGATTATCAGGTCAATGTCATGCTTGATTTTTTTGCGATGAGGCGACCTGGTTATTCTTGAATGGTACTGAAAAATGCACTGGTGTTTTTACCTGGGTAAGAACCCAAAAGTCTGTCCTAGATTATGCTCTTGTATCAAGTACGTTTTTGATAATTATCACCAGTTTTATTGTTAGATGATGAATGTTGTATGCATTTAGGCCTGATCATAATGTACTCTTCATGATATGTCTCCCAAGGTGTACTGTTACAAACTGAATTTTCATGATTCAGGTAATAAATATTGGAATATCTCTCCCGATCAAATTGGGTCCCCTTTTCCCGGAAAAACCTTAATTCGAAGTTTTTTGACTGGGATGCGGAGTTTACAATAATGCTAATGAAGCTCGGATTAATGGAAAATATCCCGGAATGTATTCAAGACGGCCGTCACAAGCCGTCTTGTTCTGTTTTGATTCGTTTCTTCCTTTCTTTCTTTCTATCACACTTCAAATGCTTCTCGCTCAGTCATCGTTTGACCTATTGTGTCTGACTTACATCAAATGACCGCTGACATGGACCATTTATGTCACAGACATTGACCCCTGTCCCTGACCTTTGACCTGGCCACAGGCGTCAAATTTGTATTTTATTGTTACACATTATCTTCTTCCTACAGCATTCGCCGATATTCAACCCAACTGGTTTCAGAGGAACCAACTGACCCTTGCTGCTTCATATAGTGGTTCAAGGGAATTAAGGAGTCAAAGGTCATTAAGGGGTCATTTCCGGTTTGAAAGCCCAAAAATTGTGAAAATATTCAAAAAATCGCTGTCCTTACAATTACGTAATCAGAGTGACGTCATTAGAGCACACGTATTGTTACCAGGGACATGACTTCGGTTTGTCCACAGTTTCAGGATCACAGGTCATTAATGGGTCCCTTTCCGTCAAAAACCAAATAGTCCAAATATTCAAACATTTTATTTCAAAACCAAAACATTTTACAGTGACTTACTCACAGATATGCATTATATGTTAGCTTGTTGCAAGGTATTTTTTTATTTTGGAGGTCAAAGGGCTTTAAGGTCTTTCCGGTTTTAAGAGGTAAATAATTTCAAGAATTTTTTATCTCCAGAAACTAAGCATAGTTAGATTTTTTTATTTGCATTGGAAACAATGCATTTTTTTGTTGTGTAAACGGGAGGTTTTTTTTATTCCGGAATCAACAGGTCAATTAATGGGGTCAAAGGTCATTTTGCCAAAAATGCTAAAAAAAAGACCAAATTGGTTCTATCTCAGCCTATAAAGACAGATAAAGTGCGTTATTGCTGCAGTGATGTAACTTTCAGGGTCGGAGGGTCTCTGGATCGTCTCGAACCCAAAAAATGTCAAAGGTTCAGGTCCAAAGGTCAAATCTACATACCAACAGCTCCGTTGAGCGAATTTGTCATGGAATGATCATTATGACATTCTAAAACATGTTAAACAATATTTTCCGAGACAATTACATTTCATTAGGGGTTCATTTAGGGGGCACGTCGGTCTGAGTAAAAAAAATAAACAATCATGAATCGTGATTCAGGAGCTGAAATGTCGCCATAAAACGTCCTTATGACATTCTAAACATGTGAAGTTACAGGGGTCCAGGTCAAATCACCTCAAGGGGTCATTAAGGGATCACCATCCATTCCCAATAAATTCTTGTAAATTAGATCTGTTCTCAGGTCTAGTGTCTGCTGCCGCAGGAATCAATTGGCTATACGACAAGCACCCCCCCCAGCGTAAGCTGTTTGACGCGGATCTTTCAGCAATCAATCGATACTAGAAGAGGAGCCGCCCGCCTGTAGAGCCCATCGGCATTATTGTAAAACAAAGGTGGACGTCGGTTCGAGGAAGAGGTCCGGCAATGCCTCTGTTGGAAGTATTATCAAAGTAAGCGTACCGCTTGTAAATCACTTATCCGCCGTAAAATCATGCAAATGAGGGTTATCGATGCTCTCAAATCATGAACAAAGGTGGGCCGAATGTCGGGGACTTTTTGTCGGACATGAAAGGGTAAGTAACATACAAATAAAGTAACGTCCATCAGGATTCCAGGACAATAAAACTACAATCCGATAGGGATGCCGATGAAATTTCCATTCTGTGTAATTTTAATACTCTGGTAAATAACCAAAACATTCAGGATAATTGCACATAAGATAATTGCTATGGTAGCTTATCAGCTACAAATTGAAGGAACCATTGTAATGAATCTACAGGGAATATCTTAAATCAATTGATTTTTCTGCCTTGATGCCGTTTTTGATGCATCTCTCTGTGGTACAAACAATAAGAGCCTGGCTGGACTCAGTTCAATTACTAATGAAAATAATTAAAAATGGGGGTAGAACTATGGGTACGTCATTATATAGTTTTATTTATCAGCTATCTACACTAGAATGCTCCCTGAGAATGGAACGAAGGTGGTTATAATTCCAATTTTCAGAAGGTCGATCAAGGGGACTGAATAATTATAGAGTTGATTACCCTCACTTCGTGTGTTTGTCCAGATTTATAACAGAATCATCTCCCAAGCATGTCGAACTTTATTGAAAATAACAATAAATCCTCACCGAAATCCAAGGTAGTTTCCTTCCGCCAAGACAGGCCGCTGCGAAGACCACATCTGTCATTTAAAAAGCACATTGCTACGACGCGCCACGCCGAAGGTAAAAAGACCTTTCTCGGCTTTTTTTCTGGACTTCAAAAAAGGCCTGCGACACTGTTTGGCGGGATGGGCTTATCCATGCAGCCTCTAATATTGGGTATTAGGCGTAGTTTTTCCTTTCTTTGCTTATTCATTAATATATGTACCATAACGTAAAATCTAAAGTTTAGATTCGGTGATTGTGGAAACCGACTTTCTTAACATCGCTGACGGGGTCAAACAAGGTTGTGTCCTTTCACCTATTTTATTTGTATTTAACATCAATGAGCTCGCTAAAATGATAATGAAGAGAAATTTAGGTGTTAGTGTTCTTAATGTTAAAATTGGTGGTCTCTTTTGGGCTGATGTGTTGTTTTGATCGGTGATATGAGACAGACTTAGAGTTACTCCTTCACACTGCAGTGCTTTTTCCAGACTTTTGGAGACTATCCTCACTTTGCCAATCTAACGTCCTAATAATTGGTCAACGCCTCAATGAGCATAGGAAATGGAGACTAGGTGATAAGCTTTATCACTGAGGCTAATTGTTATAATATCTTGGTGTGTATATTTCCAGAATCTATCAGTTAATTCACATATTGAGGAGGTCATTAAAAGGTCATCGTATCAATCGCTTACATTAAATCAATTATTGAATGACCAAGAGATTTCAATAGAGTATACTACGGTGACCTGCTATGGAAATCAATAGCCTCCCTCAATAACTAATGGCTGTTCAGTTTGTTTTGTATGCCATTTCTTACCTGGATAAGCTCGAAAATCCTTTTTTTTTTTTCAAAGTACCAAATGGCTAATAACCATCTTAAAGCTCCTAGGAAGTAGCTAAAGAGGCCACTTATTGGCGACTAGGCTGGCAATCTAATCTCCTCCATGCATGACTCGATGCGTATTAATACTTTAATCGTCTAAAAAATTGGAAATAATCGCTGGCCTAGATTTTAATGCTAAATGCATTCTTTTTGTTGGCGACAACCATAAATATGGGGCCCGGGCTTGAAAAATGTTACAACTGTCCTTAAAAATGCTAATTTTAAGTTGCTGTTTTCAATGCCGAATCCAGAATTAATTCATCCTGGATCAATACGCTCAAAAGGTCATGTTAATATGGATCACAAAAACCATTGGTACCCTAGAGCTCAATGCAATTCATCTTTAATTTAATTATCTTAAGTTCAAAAATGTCATCACTGGAGCCCATTTGACTTGATAGTAAGATTCTTAGGATGTTAACCTCTTGAAATTCAAGGCTCGTACAAACACACTTGATTTGGAAAGGCAGAAAAAATCTTGGTCTAATATTTTTAGTACAGTCCTTTGTTGCCTATGTTAACCAGATCAGCAAACTATTTGATCACTTTATGTTTCGAATTTGCTATTTTACATCCTATTAAGAATGACATTTTCATTCAACTGATCTCCAGCAGAGACCTTTCTCAATGACCTTAACCTTTTCTTCTGGGACATCCACTTCATTATGTAATATTTGATATTAAACATCACTTGTTGTTTGATAAATTTCCAAGATAACTATGTCTGGGGAAATATATTCGATCAATGCTGCAAAGCATATCTTGTATCTTCATGGAAACTAGATCAGCTCTAAGAAATAACGTTGACTAGTTTAATATGTTTCTATTGGGAAGATTGTTTCACATTACTCTTACTCGCTTGTGTAAACAACCTTTTCCCATTGATTTGAATGTATTTTCCATTTTGTATATTTCCCTGATTAATGTTTGTCTTTTGTATTTCTTGTTGTTATGGATCACCACCGGTAGGTGTGTGCCACTGTTATGAAAGTGTTTTATATCCCTACATAATAAATACCATTTTAGGCAAAAATGGCCCTAGGTTTTAATGAAAATAGCATGTCTTGCCATGCTCCACTTCTTTTCTACCTTTTGATATGTTGTTCTGGAGGGTTTGTACAATAAGTTTACAGCACGACAATCTCTGTATCACTTTGTCTAATTATACCGTAGATTAAGTGGAACCTCATGGGGAGTTAGTTTTTGAAAAAAAAAAATTACAAATATACGGAAGTTTTAAACGTTTTCTTCTTGGTTGAAAATGGTACTACAACGAGCTACAGCTATACGACGCCTACTGGAACTACTACGAGAATTTTATTCATTAAAATGTTAAGAATGCAGAATGTTGTGTCTCTGTAGTCCTAACTTCAGATGATCGGTTTATTTATACGGGAGTTTGTGATGAGTTGTCCACAATCACTAGGCGTTTTTGTGTTCACCGATGTGGTTGTGGCTGTGTCGCCTCCATGTGCTGATGTTACTTCTTCAGTGATCACTTCCTGTTTTTAGTGATCGCTTCTGTTTCTTTGATCGCCTCCATTTCAGTGATTGCTCCATGGTCAATCACCTCATCGGGAGTCCCGCGGCGAAGCTCGGGCCTCCCGCTAGTATTAATAAAGGCTCACTTGTTCAACAGAATAAGGTGCTTTAAACCCAATTTTTACACGAACGTTTTTTTTGTTATCGAATATGTAAAAGCTTCATACCATTGTTTCAATGAATAGATTGCGGTAAAGTCTGAGACACGCTAAATCGATTCCTTTGTTTGGAGTCAATCAAGAACAGATAAGCGCTTTGGACCATTGAGGCTGGGTGAGAGGAGGATTAGGTCACGTAATATTGAGTTTGTATGGTGACCAAAACCCTATCCAAAACTCTAACTACTTAGATAAATGATTGGACCCAAGCTTCAAATAAATTTCTGGAACAAGACGAATAAATGTTAACTATCATTAGTAATATTCTTTAGTAACGGAAAAGAACTTTGGTTAGTCATAATTACTTTAGTAGTATCATGTTTTTATGTTGAATACTTTCGAGTTTGTGCCAAGTTTTGGTTTGGCATTATTCCATGCGCCTTGTAATGTTTTCTTCGCGGGAAAAGGACATTTAAAAAAAATATTTTGCTTAATCTGATCCGGTATCGTGACATCGAATTCCTATTGTATTGATGGGTAAGGCCATATCAACCTCTCAGAACGAAATGGAATGAATGGAACCCCAAATCTTTTAACGAATCTGATAGGAATAAAAAAAAAAAACCTTTTAAATTGCAAAAGGAATAGCTCAATCGAAAACAAGCGGGGATCACACTTGCAAACTGTGTTTCACTGCATGTCAATAACAATGGCTCTGCGCTTCCAGGTAAAAAAAAGATCAGAAGTTCTAACATCCCGTTCGTTGGCATATCAGCAAGTGTTTAAATAAATTACTCACTGCGCTCTGTGAAGCAAATTTATGATTGGACGAGGACTGCCGGTGCTACTAATGGGAAAAGGAGGAAACGCAATCAAATCCAAAATCCGATGGCGCTAACCATGCAAGTTGTCGTTTTATAATAATATAATAACAACTTTTAACTGGCTGTCATTGATATACAACTGATATGTTATCCATGTGTAAAGCCAGAAATTGCAATCGAAAGTTGGGCAAAACCTAGACCCCTAAAAGCCTCGCCACATAATATAATTAACTGTTCCATACTGTTGTCTTTTAGGTGTGAGCAGGTTTAAAATATCTTACTTTTGCTACCATCTACCAAGCCTTAAGGCCATATGTGTTTATTTAGGTGGCATTTAGCTCTGTATTATCACTCAGTAGAAAGTCGGTGATAAGAGTACCACTCTTTTTCAACAGGTCCCTTATACCCCGGACTAGCAAACATTGTACATCCCAAGTACAAAGGTTGAGTATTAAATATGTAAACAGACTGACGGGACCCCTGAAACGTGAATCTTAAAGTGCAAGCAAAGCTTGCCTTAATGAGAGGGGCCAGACAAGATTTTACCAGTGGTCAAATTTTTAAATCCTGATTTGGAAGGTCTATTATTATTTGTTATTATTTATTATTGTTCGAAATGGTCACCTACATTTCTACATACCACCTAAAATGGACCATGCTATAGATGTTCAAGGGTAATTTGGTCGAATTTTAGTTTTGCAAAAAAGCGTGTCTCGGAGTTAAGAATCTCCAACCACTGAAATTTTAAAAAGCACCCAACATTATTAAATTGTCTTCTACAAAACGTCCATGTTACTCCCCTTACTTGTTTAAGAAATGGCAAAGGCCTCAGAAAAGTAAACTCCTCAAAAGAAATAAAGTCCCCCCTGATATATGGACGTAATAAAAAAATATCGGCCCCTAAGTGATTTAAGTGTAAAAAATGTGCCTGAGCTTTTACTCATTCAATGGTGCATTACGTTTTGGACCACAATCCCCTTCAACACGAAATCAATCACTTATGAAAATTGATGCATGAAACAAGTGCACTTTATCCTGCATAGGGATATCATGCATTCAATATTCACAGTTATGCATTTCTGTGCATAACTTTAGCCTACATTTTAACTTACAAGATAAGACTTTTTGCTATCAGGTTTAAAATTGTCAAGACAATGTTCCAGCCTGGGTTACTTTTGTCATTGAATGTGAGGACATCCCTATTACAACCCTGTTACATAGAAAACAATGAAATGAGCCCTACATCCCCAAAACAACTGGTTCAAAGTGCCTTCAAAAGCATCCCTGAGGTGGTATCACATGAATGGTGTTATTGATGTCAAATGTTTATTCATTTTGGAATACACACCTGTCTTGTCGTCCTGTGCCAGTAGTAAATTAAGAAATTTCCCATGCTAAAATGCCTAAGGGTTTTGACGTGTGATTGTGTACGCGCAAGCTGCTTTACACCTTTAGCATTCTGGTTTGGAGCCCCGTCATGGACAATGGAAGAATTTTAGTTTTGAGTGCAAGGTATCAAGCGCATATACCGCGAATAACTGTGCGCCATTGTTTGCGTTTATTAAAATCGCGCATCTCTACGGCCTGCGTTCCTGCTTTGCTGATGCCGAATGTGGCGCGATTTTCTGCGCCCAACAAGACGCCCAACTTGAAAAAAGTGTCCAATTTGATGGTTTTCGGGGTGTAATGGAAAAAGTAAGTCGATGACCCTCATTTTTTATTCAGAGATAGTCTGTGACCCTCATTTTTTATTTCAAATTTTTTGACGAACAATTTCGTACCTCACATATTTGAAATTACAAATTTTCCGAGAGTTTTTTTATTTTGGTAGGCGATCTAACATCAAATTTGACTTTTCCCATAGACTTGCGTGGTTTTTAAAGTGACAACATACCTTTTTTTGTTTTGCTATAGCTCAAACATAAAGTCGGGGAGGTGCCCCCCATTTTTATTTTTCAGTTCTTTATCAGCACGTTGTAGAATACCATTATGTGTGAATTCTGGAATTTTTTATCGAGTAGATCGCTATAACACTAGACACTTCCAACCCCCTTAAATGCGTGAATGAGAGGGCAAGAGCGACAGCCTTTCTGGATGAAGGTGTGGCAGTTAAAGAAGTTGTACGAAGAGTTCACGTGTGTCCAAACAATAGACATTGAGAAATAAAAGTGACAGGTGAGGTTAAGAATTTGCCCAGAAGTGGTCTGCCAAGAACCACAACTTTCGACAATCATGTCCATTTTTGAACTAAGCAGAGACACTCAGGACATTAACTGGTAAGTTCATTTTCTTTTTTTGTTAAATTAATTTAATTTTATGCTTGCATTAACACTTTCATACCGATGTCAAACGGAGCAAACTAAATTTAAGTTAGACCTATGCTGGATTATCAGAATTGTGACTTTTTTATCATCAAAACAACTGCAATCATCCACTTGCAAATGATTAATGTTTTTT
Source organism: Ophioderma brevispina (assembly GCA_023653785.1). Lineage (NCBI taxonomy): Eukaryota > Metazoa > Echinodermata > Ophiuroidea > Amphilepidida > Ophiodermatidae > Ophioderma > Ophioderma brevispina. The sequence goes on from JAMKCH010041516.1 coordinate 9,062, forward strand.
TTTACTTTCTTCCACTCAACCAGATCAAATCGATTCAAACCATTTAATTTTTACCTCATTTTATCATGAATGTCATCCAGAGACCTGTCACAGTATAGTGAAATCCATATGCAGGGAAAGTTAACTTTTTTCGTGTTCATTTTCATATTGATTGATTTTCGTGGTGAAGGGGTGATTTTGGTCCAAAAGTCATGCACATTGAATGAAAAAGATCAGGGCAACTTTTACACTTTAAATAAACTTAGGGGGCCCGATAAATTTTTAGTTACGTCCATATTTAGCAAGGGGGGACTTATTTTCTTTTGAGGATTTTATTATAACTTTACTGGCATTACAGAATTGAATTCTTATATGCTACAACATGGGCCCATTTCAAATATATTTAACTCACAACTGTGAGCGGGACAGTGAACAATATAGCAAGGTCGTTTACCTATTGCATTTGTGCAAGCTTATGCAAAATGACGCCCCGTCTAACGTTTTCATGCCAATTAACTGATGCATACTGTGTGTTTTGAAATAATATAAGGTCAGTATTGCAAGTAAATCCATTATTCAGTTGTAACTAGGGCTTATCAGTTTAAACGTTTCATATAGAAGTCCTCTGTCCCAAGTATACTAATAGTATAGTCCCTGAATAAGAATACACATACTACGTGGAAAAATTGTTATTGAGCTGATTTTTTTTCACCAGACATCAATACCTATACACCAACATATCCACAGAGTCTCCTTTGGGGAAAACAATTATCCAAACTGGCCGCCAAAATAGCTTACAATTGCATATAATGAAGCTATACTTGGCTTCTCTAATAATGTGTTGATTTTTTTTAGTCTAAATCTAAATTTCCATGTTTTCCTTTATTTTGAAATTCAAAATGGCCGCCATTACATATAATTTGCTTAATTTACTTCAGAACACGGAAAAAGAGGGTAAAGAAACAAACAATAAATTAGATCTATAATATATATATGCGATAAATAATATATAATATAAATGAATAAATATAAAAAGTGAATAACTTAATAGCTATAAATAAATATAGAGAAATTTTGTAAAAGGGACGGGTACAAAAGACGGAAACTGAATTATGTAATAGGAAGTCCTCTTGAGGTGTTTTCACATCCAAATTTTTATTTCTCCCAATTTCTGGGATTCATCTTTTATATTTATTTCACACTCCAGTTTCCTTGCATTCTGGTATGTTATAAAAATAGAAATTATATGGGCCTATTGTTTTCTTCTTTCTCTGCCCATTTCTGGCAAAACGTATGTGTTTAGGCCTATCATTCTCATGCCATTTATGGATAGTATTACGAAACTGCATATCTTAACTTTTAAAGCATTCTTTCGAATGAGTATTAATTGAGCGTCGCACTGGTTTTTAATTTGTGCAATTTTTGGAAATTGCATTCTGAATAAGTTCAAATAACATAACATCCCAGTCATTCTTTTCGGATAGACTAAAGATGAACTAAAATTACTACTATTTGGTATAGAACAATCAATTTTTCCGGGATTATTGCTTTTAACAACCCTCCTATGTATGCAACAGTTTGACCTAGCTTCTTTGCAGGAAACTGCACAGGACATTATATGTCTGTGAGAAGATAATTATATGTAATAGCAGAACTGGCCAGCCATTTTGGTGGCGCATTTTTTGATTTTTTGAAGTTAAGGAAAACAAATGATTTAATTAACACAACAAACTGAATCTTTTGAACTCAAACATATTCAAAAACCTGAGATAATAGCTATTATATAAAATGGCGTCCATTTTGGATTTTGCGTGAAGGAATGCCATCATTGATTTAGATTTGTACATAAATTGATTATTGACCCCAAAGCACTATTCAAAAACACTATAACATCAACATCGACTTTCAAAGCGGAGATTTAGCTAATTTGGCGGCCATCTGGATACAAATTTTCCCCATGAGGGATTTATGGGATTTTGGATATGTTTGTTATATGATGCATTCTGCTTATCTGGTGCAAAAAATCGCTCATAACAATTTTTTTCCGGGTCAAAACCCCAGGGACCACACTAAATTGGTATTACATTATTGATTCCATCATGCACTGTATGATGTTGTGCATAAGTGCTTGACAAATAATGGTAATATGATATGTATAGCACTTTGGCATTAAACATAGGTAATTAAAAAATTTCCAGAAGTAACAGGATAACCCCACCCCCTATAGTCCGGTCTCTTCCTCTATGCAGTGGACGTCAGTGCGAGATTTGTTTGATCGCAATGTCGCTCGCGCTGACTGCAGCGACCGCAAGTACGTGTACATACAAAGGCAGCATTTCTGACACGCGTGTAAATGTGATGACAGCCCTGCACAGAGGTAATAATAATAATCATACTTTGTATTTTTTTAACGCGCGACATATCCACGTACACGTGTCAGGCTCCTGTGCGGCTGCCATGAAAGTCGCTCAGCACATCATAGAACCCATATAACCAGAACAGATTTATGCCAGAAGCTCGATTTTAGAGCAGGAGGAAACCGGAGTACCCGAGAAAACCTGCGGGAACGAGTATGGATCGAGAAACCAAATTCACATAAAGCCAACAGAGAACGCCCCCTGCCGGGAATCGCACCGATACCTCATTGGTGAACGGCGAGAGAAGATACGCTGCGCCAACCCTTCCCCCCATGGGACGTGTTGGACTATAGATGAGGGAGGGGGGTTGTTTGTACCCATTCATGGTTACTGGGGTTTTCTGAAAGTGACCCCGAATGGGACGCCAATTTTCATTGAAGATATTACCCCATAAAGGGGCCAGTTTTGGTGAAATTATAGTTAGTTTTTCAGGAAAATACACCCTTACGCGGCCAATTTTGCAGAGAAATACAACACCTTGCAGGACTCTGTTCTCATGATGTGAATAAAAGATACCTTATGTCAGCATGATTCGTGTCTGTCTGTCTGTCTGTCTGTCTGTATGTCTGTATTCAACATTTAGGATACGACAAAAAATACTAAATCGTTTATTAAATAAAAGACAAGGCATATTCAACTTATCTTCGGATGTGATCTAATACAATTTATACGCGTTACAATCTTTTAAAAAAAAATACAGGTTCAACAAAAATTGGGAGTGCTGCTTCTTTCTGTTATGTCCTTTGTCTCTCTATACAATTACTTTATAAAACCTTTCAGACAGCCAGCCCACGTATCATAAACATGTGGTGTTCAGAAAAAAATTAATGTGGGCATTTTTTGTTTACAAGCTGGCAACCATGTCCGATCAACTGCCTCATATGGTTAATAGTTTCTCCTAAGAGTTGTTGCCAAAAAAAACAAATTTATTTGTTGGCCTTTTGGGCCAAAAAAGAAGATTTTTGGGCCAAAATAAGATTTTGAGATTTTATGTATTTGATACCTTCAAAACAAGCCTTCATTCACATCAGAAATTAACACTTTTAAGTAATTGGGACTATAGTACGTCCTTAATAAAAATTAAGATAATTAAATAAAGAAAATAAAAAGCATTCCAGAGCATTTAAGTCATTTTTCTCAAATATTGTTTATTTTGAACTTAATGATGCACATAAAACATGTTTAAAGTAAACACAAAAGCCTCAAAAACACATTAACACAGTTCGGTTTGACCTAAAGTGGGTGAATGCTTTTTGCTTTTAAGTAGAAATTACAGTATTTTAACTTTTCAAAAGGGCAATCTAGGATATGTTACCATGATTGCTGTATCAGCGGAATGAACATTCACATAAGTTATTTTGGCCCGAAAATTGGA